>MU679293.1:40017-54873 GCA_026770625.1 Nicotiana glauca | reverse complement strand
GGAGCTGGTGATTTATAATACTTCTTGGAATTGTAAGAAGTTGAGGGAGAAGTATACCCATAAGAGTAATCAGCAACAACAGTGCTGGCTATAAAGCAAATTGCTAAAGCAATTACAAGTAAAGGCAATTGCCCCAGCTTCCCTAAGCTTGTCATTTTGCTTATGCAGCCAACAATATTTGGAGAAAGAATTAAAAGAACTAAAACTTGACTTGCATATTGAGTAGGGAGCTCTGGCTTTTATATAGCTAGGAACATAATATTATCACTTTAGGTTTGGGTTATTGGCACCCACTAAGGTTATAGCTAAGTCAAAATATGGGCTCCATATTTTCTATAATTAGTGGTAGGCATTTTCTCCAAGACATGACTTGCATAGTTGAGTAGGGAACTCTGGTTTTTATATTAACTAGTAGTCGTACCCGCGCGATGCACGGTCAATATTAAAAAGAAAAAATTAAATTATAATCATTCTTGTTTTGATACTATTAGACTGTATTGCTTTAATAAATTTTAATTGTCAATACGATATACCCGACCCTCACCGATATTTGAGTAGTTAATTTTCAATAAATAATTTTTTTGTTATTAACTAATTATATCAATTATAAACTCCAACTTGAAACTACTACCCAATTTGAAATGGTAATTTTTATTTTTTTATTTTCTTATTTTAAAACTCCAACTTGAAACTACTCACCGGCTTGAATGAGTAGTTTTTCTTCTTCTTTTTTAAATTTTTAATATAGTTAATTTTATTTTTCTTTTCAATTTTTCTTTTTTTATTTTAAAATAATTTAACAGTCCAACTTGAAACTACTCCTACCCAATTTGAATGTGCAGTTATTTTTTATATATTTATATTTTCGATATTTTTATTATAACTAACTATGAGATATCTATATTTATTAATTAAAATTTTAACACTCCAACTTGAAACTACTCCCACCCAATTTGAATGTGTAGTTATTTTTTACATATATATATTTTTGATTTTTTTATTATAACTAATTATGAGATATCTATATTTATTATTTAAAATAAAAATATATGGTAGTTTTTATTTTTTATTATTTTCGTTTTTATAGTTATTTAAATTCAAATATAATTACTAATAACTAACTATTAACTAAAAAACTAATTAATAACTTATTATGTCATGTAGCTTTTTTTTTATGCTTCCACTTGGCTTAAGGAGATGACTTTATCCTCTCTTTTTAATAATATATAGATAGATTTTATTTTTTAATTTAAAAACTCCAACTTGAAGCTACTCACTGATTTAAATGGGTATTTTTTCTTCTTCTTCTTTTGTTATTTTTTATTTAAAAAAATAAATTTAACACTCCAACTTGAAACTACTCCCACCCAATTTGAATGTGTAGTTATTTTATATATATTTATATTTATATTTTTTTAATTATAACTAATTATGATATATCTACATTTATTAAATAAAATAAAGTAACCAATTAATATATATATATGGTAATTTTTAAAAAATTTTTTTATAGATATTTAAATTCAAATATAATAACTAATACTTCCTCCGTTTCAATTTATGTGAACTTATTTCCTTTTTAGTCCGTGCCAAAAAGAATGAATCATTTCCTTATTTGGAAACAATTTACCTTTATTGGAAACAATTTACCTTTATTGGAAACAATTTACCTTTATGCAATGATTTATAGCCATACAAAATAAAGATGTCTCATTTTACACCACAAGATTAAAAGTCTTCTCTCTTTTCTTAAACTCCGTGCCCAGTCAAATGGGTTCACATAAATTGAAACGGAGGGAGTAACTAATTATTAACTAAAAAACTAATTAGTAACTCATTATGCCATGTGACTTTTTTAATGTTGCCACTTGACTTAAGGAGAGAGCTTTATCCTCTCCTTTTAATAATATATAGATTAGTAGTAATATTTATGTAATGGTTTCATGGTTAGCGACTAAGATGATATAGAAAAGTCCAAATAAAGAATAGCTTTTTTCTGGTAACAGAAAAAATTATTTAGAGATAAATATTAAAAATGGAGAAAACAATAAGGATACCACGACGTGCATCCCATTAGCAAATAATTAAGTTGACTTGTACAAATAATTACGGTATATTGAATATGAAGTTCAAAATCTATTAGGGAAAACCAGGAAGTACACACAACATATTATACCTTAAGGGGTCATTTTGTTCAGTTATGAAATATCCCATGGCATTGTCCCGATAACCATACGTCCCCTAAATGTATCAGTATGAGAATCACGTACAACCTGGGATTAGACTAAGCACTCGTAAAACGGTTTGAGCCAGATGTGGGAGAGTCTTGTCTCGTAAAATTTGCACTTCAAGTGCCCGCTTGTACCCTATGCATCCAATGCCCAACGCATGAGGTTCCTCCAATTGATTTTGTGCAATCGAGTGTAATTAGTTGTGTAAATCCATAAATTCCTTAACTAAGTTGTCTATATTGACCATAAAACAGAAGTGAGAACATTGCACGCTTAGTTTTTAAAATATCAAATGATCTATTCTTTTCTGTTAATGCCTTAGTGGGTAGAGTTATTCAATACCTATACCGATAGAAGAAAGCAGCACATGTTCTGTTAAACTTACCCAGGCACCCACTTATTATCGAGAGAGAACTTCAAATGAGGTACATATCACATTATCTTTCCAAGATGTTTTTTTTTTGAGGGCAAGTGCACATTTAAATACTAGTAAGTTTTGTTTTTGTCCTGAAATCTTAAACTAAAAATCTTAACTTCAAGACAATTTAGGACATTTTTGTCTTGAAAATTAAATTTAGGACATAGTGGCTAATTCCTAAATAACAGCCCTTTAGAGTGACTACCTGGTGTTATTTCTACTTTTTTTTTTTTTTTTTTTTTGGTAACTATCAACTTTCATTAATTACCAAGTAGAATTTTTACAAATCCAGCTAGACTTTATACTCAGTCTGCTGTTCATATGGTAAACATATCTACATTAAGAGAAACTATCCTATACACAATAACTAGGAAATCTGAAATTCTGTAAAGTCATCTTAAGATTCTCAGCAGCACGAACATGACCGGTATGGGCTATTTCTCTAGCTACAGCATCACTAGTTTTCATTTTCTGCATGAAAACTCTGTTGTTCCGTTCAATCCATATTGCATAGATGAACTCTATATATACCAGCTTCAATATTTTTGCTTGCTTTGTCTTTTCTCTTGTTCTATGTTTTATCCAGCTCTGCAGTTGTCCCCATGTCATCATTGATGGCCAATCAGTTTGTATCCATGCCATTAGTTTACTCCACACTCTTCTGCTAATTTCACATTCAATAAATAGATGATCCTTGCTTTCCTATGCTAGTTTGCACATTTGACAATTTGTATCTATTTGTATACCCCAGCTTTGTAGTCTTGTAGCTGTGAGTAATCTGTCTTGAAATTGAAGCCATGTTATGAAGATTGCTTTTGGTCTTGCTGCATTCACACACATTAAGTTCTCCAAGTGACTTTTGGTAGATCTCCTATCATTTTCAGGTAGATGGTCCTAATCATGCTCCTGCTCCCCAGTGACTTATGTTCCACATTACCCAATTTCTCTCTTGCTTTGAATATTTTCCTTACCATCCAACTTGCTTGCTGGGGTATGGGCATATTTGCTAGCTGCTTCCCTTTTATATAATACTCATGTATCCATTTGATCCAAAGAGTACATTTTTTACTATGTAACTCCCAGCAAGTTTTAAGTATAGCTGCTTTGTTCCAGATCTTCAAATTTGTGAGGTTAAGTCCTCCAGCTGACTTTGGCACACACATTCTGAATACCAATGCTTTTTTAGTTATTTTATCTGCTCCTGACCAAATATAACTTACGCAATAAGCTTCTATGGCCTTCATCACTCTGGCAGGTATTATGAACATCTGTGCCCAATAGGATTGAACTCCAAACAGAACTATCTTCACCAACTGGACTCGACCAGCATATGACAACTTCTTTCCTACCCGTGAAGCCACCTTTGCAGTGATCTTGGACATTAATGGTTTTCATTCTACCATCTTTAGCTTCCTTGTAGCCAGTAGGATCCCTAAATACCTAAAAGGTAATTCCCCGTGTCCATATCCCAGCAGTTGCAGCAGTTGCTGAATATCATGTCTGAGAGGATCTGGTACTCCACCAAATATATAGCACTCTTTGAAATGTTAGCTTGTAAACCTGAAGCATCTGTGAAGTTACCAAACTTTCTGTGCAGTAGTCCTACAGAAGTTAGATCTCCTCTAGCAAACATTAGCAGGTTATCCGCAAAGCTCAAACGAGTGATATTCATTTTTGAACATTTAGGATGATATTTAAATTGCTTCTCATCTCTCAGTTCACTATAATTTCTGCTTAAGTACTCCATGACTATGGCAAATAAGAAGGGTGACATTGAGTCCCCTTGCCTGAGCTCTCTTGTAGTATCAAATGGTTTGGTTGGTTCTCCATTAGTTACTATGGAGTAATTAACAATTTACACACATTCCATCACCCATCTAGTAAACTTTGAAGGAAAGTGCAGCACCTCCAGCATCTACTTCAGGAACCTCCAATCTACTGTATCATAAGCTTTTTAGATATCTACCTTAATCATTCATCTTGGTGAGATGTATTTCCTTGTATATTCCTTTACCAATTCATGTGCTAAGATCACATTATCTGCAACTCTTCTCCCAGAAATGAATCCTTCTTGTGTTTCTGTGATGATGCTAGCAATAACCTTTTGTATTCTCCCTGCTAGGACATTAGCAATGATTTTATATAGTACAGTACAACAAGCAATGGGCCTATATTCTTTGATTGTAGCAGGATTAGCTACTTTTGGAATCAAAGTTACTGCAGTACAATTGATGCCTCTGAACATAATACTTGTTATAAAGAACTCCTTCACTGCTTCTATAACTTCATTCTTGATAATTGGCCATGCTTTTTTTTTTTATAGAATACTGCATTATATCCATCCACCCCTGGTGCTTTGTCATCTCCTATAAAGCATAATCCATCATAAATTTCTTGTTCTATTATTGTTTCACATAGCTGAAGTTGCTGATCATATTCCAGCTTTTTGCCTTTTCTCATAGTCTTCTTATTTACTGCTGCTACACTTGGAATTGTTGTGCCTATGACTAATTTGTAAAACTAAGTAATCTCTTCCCTTATAGATACTGGATCAGTCAATGTCCTTCCATCTAGAGAATCAATCTCAATGATTTGTTTCCTCTATTTCCTATCTTTCATGACTGCTGAGAAGTAGTTAGTGTTAGAATCTCCAAGTTTTAGCCACATTGCCCTCACTTTCTGTTGCATTATGCTTTCTTCAATCAAGGACCACTTTTAAAGCTGGCATATTATATTCTTCTCATCTGATGCAAGTGCATCTGTATGATGTGAACTTATCTTGGTCTGAACCTCGTTCAGGTCTTCCCTGGCTTGTTCAACCTTCATAGCAATACCCTTGAACTCAGCTTCATATAGTGTTTTCAGTCTTCCTCATAAGTCTTTCTGCTTCAGCCAAATGTTTTTCATTGTTTCTTCAAGCACGTTCTGTACCCAACATTCCTCCACCATCTTGGGAAAGTTCTCATGTGTTGACCAAACATAGAAGAATCTGAATGGTAGCTTGATCTTTGGCTCCCTTAGGTTAGTATTTATCGTCATAGGGCTATGGTCTGATATGTGAGGCAGCCTGTGTTCAGTAGTGAGATGTCCAAACTGCATCATCCATTCTGCATTTCCCATTGCTTTATCAATTCTACTCCAAATTCTGTCTTCATCTTGCTGCTTATTTGTCCAGGTATAGTAATCTCCCCTCAATGGAAGCTCATTCAGCATCAGGTTTTGTACACATTCAGCAAAATCCTTTATCTCCATGCTAGTTACTGCAGTACCATATAGTCTATCTTGTGGATATAGTATGGAATTGAAATCACCCCAGATAACCCAGGGTTTAGTTACCTTCTGTGAGATTCTTACAAGTTGTTGTCATAACTCCTTTCTCTTTTCTATTGTGTTATATCCATACACCGCTGTCATATCACAATCAATGGTTTGGTTCCTGCTAACCACATTACAATGCAATAGTTGTACTTCTTACTGAATACTCTTGATATGATATACTACACTATTCCAAACAATCCAAACTCTTCCATTAACTACACTTGCATAGTTATTTTTAAGTTCCCATCCAGGAGCTGTTTTTCTACTTATTTTGACTACATTATGTTCCTTGACACTTGTTTCCACTAATCCAACTAACTTTACTTTATTCTCTTTAATGTATGTAGCAATTTTTTTTTGTTTATACCTCTTATTTAACCCCCTCCCATTACATGCTAGCCAAGACATTATTGATGGCATATGAATCCCGCTCCTAAATCAGAAGGGAGTAAGGTTGCCACCACAACATCATCTTGTTGCAATATGTCAAACTCATTTCTCACAGGTATAGCAACTTCCACTATTTGATTCATAGGTCTGCCATTTATTTCTTTAGCTGCCTTTCCTTTCAATATCTGCTTCTCTTTGGCTTGAGGGTCTATCTCTTTGTTTTCCATTATTCATGCTTCTTGCTGTGTGTGTTTGGTTGCCTCTGCATCGCTAGTACCCTGCTAATCACCAGTAGAGGTAGCTGGTTTATGAGTATCTACCTTTAGGACCCATGTTGGAACCAGTTTTTGAGGTCTCTTCTTCCTCTCAATTGGCCTAGTTTGCTTTGTTCCTCTGTCTTCATTCTATCCCTTCTTTGCTTGTCACAATTATGACCTATATTTAAGCATTATTCACAGTATTCAAGTTTCGATTCAAACATCACTCCCTGTTGAAATGTTTTCCCTGAAGGATCCATCACCGTTATTTCAGATGGCAATGGCTTGGTGACATTAACTTCAATGAGCATTCGGGCAAAGGATATTCTAGTTTGTTTTGTTGTGCATTCATCCGCATATTTAGAAACACCAATGGCACTGGCTATCCTACTCAATGAATCCCTGCTCCAACAAGTCTTGGCGTTTGGGAACTTAACCCACAGAGGCAATTCTGTGAGGAACTCTTCATTGAAATCATAGTCTGGAGTCCATTGCTTTTAATCATAGGCCTGTTGTTAATTCTATAAGGTCCTGCTTACAGTATTTCATTCATATCTGCTATGCTTTGAAATTTAAAAACATAATATCCCTCCTCATGATAATAGATTCCAGGTTCCGATACAATATTCCAGTTTTGTTGCACATATTTGCTCATGTAGTTATACCAGGTGTATCTCCCACTACATACACTATTAGTGCCGACTTCCATTTATCAATATCCTTTTCTGTTTCTCCTTTGTCAAGCTTAACAATTACAGATCCCTCAACTAATTCCGGAGGAATGCAATCAAGAGACATACCATTAGTTGAATCACAATTACGATTGAATAGTCCAGTTCAAGTAGGCGTTGGATTTTATTGCTTCATTGTTACTTCAGCATTCTCCTTTGTTGAGTCATTGGTGCTAGTACCTCCTTGTGGTCTTTCATTTCTAGTCAATTGCGTCTTTGGGTCTCTGCTGAGGTTCAATTGCTTAATCCCAGGGTTCGATTTCACTGCCGACGCCAATGGTGAAAGTGCCGAAAAATGAGTTGCTACTGGTGTTGAAATTCTCTGTTCTCCTCCATTTTCTAGAGTTTCAGCGACTACTCCGGCACTTACCGAGCTCCATACTGTACAATTGGTTGTTTCTCCGGTCGACCTCGCCCTCTGGCCATCGTTACCACCGTCGGCATACGTTATATTAACGGGTGCCGAGAGCCCTAAGCTAGAGAAAGTCTGTTGTTGTCGACTTTTTCTTTCTTTCGATGTTGGATTGTTGATGTTGTAATTCACATACCATGGTATTATATAAAGTCATTTTATTTTTCGTAACTATGCTAGAGTTTCTATAAAAGGGAAAGTTCTGTACTTGTGCGATTTTACTGAATCGTTGTTGTTATTGTTGTATGCTAGAGTTTCTATATTTTGCTAATGTTTAGACAATTAGATTTATTTAATTAGAGTTTTATCAGCTTATCGTATTTTTAAAATTTTTCTACTATTTGTAGATCTATAAAGTAATAAAATTTAAAGATTTTTGGGGCTTGCACACCATGTTTGGAGCTTAAACTTCGCATTGTGCCCCCGTCCTTCAATACACTACGTCAAACTTGAACTTTTGCCATTTTTGTGCTTTTCAATTTTTATAAATCTTTTGGAAACCGTGAAAAGAGATCAAAAGTTTCTTAAAATTTTAGAATAGATTGGTTATAAACCATTCACGGGAAAAATTTCTCAAGAGACAATCTGCTTCTTTTCAACTAAGTTTGAATAGATGTTCAGGAGGTGTACTTATGGACTAACGAATGACATCAGTCTATTAAAGCACGCAATATTAGACAAAGAAGACAACAGAATTAAGAAAATTAGAATGCAACGAATCTGAACATATTAGGTAGAATTGATAGAGATCTCAAGGATCTTACTTAAATCAAACAATAAATAATACAAATTATTAAAACAAAAGAACATTGAACACATAATAAGCAAACCCGATCATTTCGGGAAGCATATATCAAATTTCGGCTGAGGAAATGGAATTACTAAAATAAGAGGACAAAAAGGAATAATAAGCCATGGAAATGCGAAAATGATTGAACAGTAAAAATTAGTAGTAGGCTGGCGGAGGAGATGCTGACGGGGGTGGAGGTGAAGCATAGGTAGCAGATTGCTCGTACTTCTCAGGTGGTGGAGGTGAAGCATAGGTAATGGATTGCACGTACTTCTCAGATGGTGGAGGTGAGTAATAAGATGGTGATTTTTCATAGGTCTTTGGTAGAGATGGCAAGTTGTAAGATATAGGCGACTGCTCGTAGTATTTTGGCGGAGGTGGAGGTGATTTATAGGAAGGTGTAGATTCTTTATAGTATGGTGGAGGCGGAGATTTGTAAGAAGATGGTGTTTGCTCATAGTATTTTGGTGGGGGTGGAGGTGACTTGTAATAAGGTGATTGCTCATAGTATTTTGGAGGAGGTGGAGGTGACTTGTAATACGAAGGTGATTTCTCATAATAAGTTGGTGGTGGTGGAGACTTGTAGTAAATTGGGGACTTGTAATATTTTGGTGGTGGCGGTGACTTATAGTATTTAGAGGGCGCAGGCGATTTGTAATAAGTTGTTGGGGTTGGTGACTTGTAGTACTTTGCAGGCGATGGCGCTTTGTAGTACTTTGCTGGTGATGGCGACTTGTAGTAGTTTTTTGAAGGAGCTCGCGATTTATAGTATTTTACGGGAGCTGGCGACTTGTAGTATTTTGCGGGAGCAGGCGCCTTGTAGTATTTTGCGGGAGCTGGCGATTTGTAGTATTTTACGGGAGCTGGCGATTTGTAGTATTTTGTGGGAGCTAGCACCTTATAGTATTTTGCGGGAACTGGCTCCTTGTAGTATTTTGCGGGAGCTGACGACTTGTAGTATTTTGCGGGAGCTAGCGACTTGTAGTATTTTACTGGAGCTGGCGATTTGTAGTATTTTGCGGGGGCTGGTGCCTTGTAGTATTTTGCAGGAGCTGGCGATTTGTAATATTTTACGGGAGCTGGCGATTTGTAGTATTTTACGGGAGCTGGCGATTTGTAGTATTTTGTGGGAGCTAGCACCTTATAGTATTTTGCGGGAACTGGCGCCTTGTAGTATTTTGCGGGAGCTCGCGACTTGTAGTATTTTATGGGAGCTGGCGACTTGTAGTATTTTGCGGGAGCTGGCGATATGTAATACTTTTTAGAGGTATAAGAAGTTGAGGGAGAAGCATACCCATAAGAGTAATCAGCAACAACAGAGCTGGCTATAAAGCAAATTGCCAAAGCAGTTACAAGTAAAGGCAATTGCCCCAGCTTCCCTAAGCTTGTCATTTTGCTTTTGCAACCAACAATATTTGGAGAAAGAATGAAAAGAACTAAAACTTGACTTGCATATTGAGTAGGGAGCTCTGGCTTTTATATAGAAAAATATAATATTATCATTTTAGGTTTGTGTTATTGGCACCCACTAAGTTTATAGCTAAGTCAAAATATGGGCTTGATCTTTTCTATATTAGTGGTAGGCATTTTCTCCAAGACTTGTCTTGCATAGTTGAGTAGGGAGCTCTGGTTTTTATTTTGCAGTATATAAGACATCCTTATTAATTAGGAGTAACATTTATGTAATTGTTTCATGGTTAGCCACAAAGATTAAATAGCAAAGTCCAAATAAATAAGGGTATTTTTACTTTTAACCCGTGCCAGAAATTATTTACATTCGATAACCGAAAAAATATATAAAATTTATATAATTTTTGTGTCTAACATATAAAATGTATATATATACAAAAAAAAATACATTTTTCGCGTTATTTTGAGAACGGCTGTACAGTATCATTTTCCCAATAAATAATAGGCTAGTACTTAGTAGTTAGCTTTTTTCTGGTGTCCGGAAAAATAATTTAGAGATAAATATTGGAAATGGAGAAAACAATAAGGATGCCACGACTTGCATCCCATTAGCGAATAATTAAGTTGACTTTTACAAATAACTATAAGGAAAACCAGCAAATACACACACCAGAGTATACGTTAAGGGTCATTTGATTAAGTTATAGAATATTCCATGAGATTTTAATTCTAAGATAATTGCATGGATTATCTATCCCGCCCCCGATAAGGGAGAGATAATACCACCATTTGTTACCAATCTGTATTAACTTATGAAACAGTAAATTTTCTGTAACAGAAAACAGAAACAGAAAATCAGAACTAAAGCAGTATCTCGAAATAATCTAAACAGAATCAGAAAATAAATTTCGGAATGGAATCGAGCCCACTGAATGTATAGTATGTTCTTAAGGAAATTATTCCCCTCAAGTATCTGAGGTGTTGGAATATTATCCTCCTATGATAGAACGATTTAACTTACCAGAGTATCGGTACCTAAAACGCTGGTGAACTGCAAACCCCGTAATGGCTGCAAATCACACTGGAATTTATTTCTGCAGAAGAAGAAGAAGTTCAAAACATTTCGTAAGGAACAATTCTACGATCAAAGCGAATTTATAGCCATTTTCTAGCACTGTTTCTGAAAAATTGCAACCTTTAAGAAACAATAATGGCCGTTGGAACAGACGAGAAAATATTCGTGAAAGAAACGGACCAGGTCGCATCGTGCGCACGGGTCCGGGTTATTCCGGAATGACTTTTCGATAATTAATTTATTAATTAATTGAAAGAAATTTTGTCCAAAAAATTAACCAATCAATTGATATTCCGAAGCCGAAGGCGAGCGACGACGACGCGATGCTTACTTCTTTCCGACCCATTTATCACCAAGAGAAATGCTTTCTTAATATAAGCACATTCCCTTTTCTTTCCACTACCAATGAGGGACAACTGCTCTTTCCAAAGCATAAGGGAACAAACTTTCCCTTCACATTTCTTCCCTCTATTTCCCATTCACCAAGTTCCACTCCTAACATCATTTTGGCAGGGGTGGATGCATGTGGAACTAAGGGGTGTCACGCGATACAGCTTCGTCGAAATTTACATATGTTATTTCTTGGCACATTGGTCAAGTTCTTGATTTTTTTCTAAGAGTTCAAATGTTCAAACCACAACTAGATCATATTTTTGTCAAATATTTGAGACAACTTCTATTGTTAAAAATTGTGGTATTGTAGAATTGAACTCGCAACCTCTTCTAAGTTAAGACTTTATAAAACCAATGGATTACGACTATTTACTGTTGAGTAATATGATAATTAAAATTATTTATTCTTTGCTCTTCTATAAATATCGATACCACTTGCGAAAAATCCTGCGTACGCCCTCGCATTTTGGTATTAACTCTATTTCGGTATTAGCTTATATCCACATGAGATAACTCTAATCCCAAATTTTATATGTGGATTAATATCTTTATCCTTGATGGGTTTACAGTACCTTAGCTTTATGTTTTGATAATCTAACAAACTTACTGTCAAATAACCAGATAAGGGACCTGACACACTTGGTACACAGCTCAATCAATGGATTCAAGCTAAGTTGAGTTGTTATGGCTTTAGAAGATAAAGAATCAACACAGGGACTTGATCCGTTTGGGTTTTCCCGACAGCAGTACGAAGTCAACTGTCTACAGGTGGAAAGTAACTGCCTGCACTGTACTCGCAAATAGTGCAACACAGTATATCAGTCACTCCCATTTGACCAACCAAGTGATTACATCGTTCAAGTGATGCCATCCAAGTTGTATTAATAAAGAGCATTACAAAAAAAATCACTTGAACCTTTGAGAATTCATTCAAGCACGCCAACCGTTCATTTGTCAAGTATTCAATTCTCAAGTGCATCAAGAACAAATTACAACACTACTACGGACCAGTTCCTACAGCTAGTATCTTGTATGTGCTTAGTTGATTTGTAACTTTGTAATTGTTCTTCATTGTAATTACTACTTTGCTTATTTAAAAGCTTTAATTAGGAACCCCTTGTAAACTATAAACCTTCAGCGTTTGTGTCGTGACTAGAGTTAGTCATGAGTTGAAGTCTTTGTAATATGTGTATTGCTAAGGTATATTACAAATTAGTGAGGTATTAAGAGTTTAATTTCTAGATTGCATAGGTTGTAATCTCAAGTTACTCATAGTGAAGTTGAAATCCTACCAGTGTAGGTCATGGTTTGTTATCCCCTTGAGCAGGGATTTTTTCACGTAAAAGTTCCATGTTCCATTTACTTACTGTTTCATTAGCACTACCAGTAGAAACCTATAAAGGACATGGTTTCTATATAGTTTGGTGGACTCATATATTCTATCAATTATATATTTTATCCTAATAACCAAACGATCCTTAAATGTATCGGTTTGAGGATCACGTACAACTAACCTGGGATTGGACTAGGCCCTTGTAAAACGGTTTGAGTCAGATGTGGGAGAGTCTTATCTCGTAAAAGTTTGCACTTCAAACGCCCGCATGTAACCCTAAAATGCATCCACTGCCCAACGCATGAGGCTCGTCCAATTGATTTTGTGTAATCAGAGTGTAATTAGTTTTGTAAATCTAGAAATTCCTTAACTAAGTTGTCTATATCTTAAACCCGCCTAAACTATACCATTTTTGTCAGTTTACTACCTTAACTATTGAGTGTCCCCAGAAACCCCCTGAACTATATCACCCTTCGTATAAACCCCCCCTCCCATCGCATTAGCTGTAGTGCGTATGATACATGCCCTAATTAAATTATAAAATATTCCATGTGGCATGCCACGTGGGTAATTAATACTAAAATCCACATAAGCGACGGGGTGGTTTTCATACGAAGGGGGGCATAGTTCAGGGGGTTTTCGGAGACACTCGATAGTTTAGGTAGGAAACTGACTAATATGGTATAGTTTAGATGGGTTTGAGGGTATTAACTCTAAAAAAAATTAGAACGGATTTACTTTTTACATCCTAAACTCAGTAAGAAGTCATTTACCCTGACATTTGAACAAATAAAAAATACACATTGAAACATATACTAATAATAAGTAGCATCTTCAACATTTTCTTCTTCTTCAATTCGGCCTCGAGTTCCATTTTATCCTTCTGTAACCCAAGAATTATCACCTTACATTGGCTAGGAAATTTCGGATCATACCACCGGAAAAATCCACAACCCACACTATCCTTAGCCTGAAAAGTTTAACCAAACCATTATAAATAAAATCAAATTTTAGCTATATTAAATCACATAAAATATGATGATTTGCAAGATGATTACCCCATAGTACTTGCATCCAAAAAAATGTCTTCCCGGATTAGCAGTTGTCATTGATGTTCGCAAAGAAGCAGGTTGCCCACAACCACAAAACACATTAAACCTCATGATTCTTCTACAATGTGTGTTCTTCTTTCAAATTAATTTGGGTAACAATGAAGGATGGATAAAATGAGAAAGATAAAAAATAAATTCGATAAACAGAGAGAGAGAGGATTTCAAATGGATTAAAATGAAGAAAGAGATAAAAAAGGTGAGAAAATGATGAAGAAAGGTGAAGAAATGGTGAAGAAAGGTGAAGAAATGGAGGAGATGGTGTAATATAAAGAAAAAGGAAATAAAATATAAGTTTTTTAAAATAAATTGGATAATTAGCCGTTGTTGAAGCTGCCAAATGGGCCCCGTTTCATGCTAATTTTCAATGTTCACGCGCTCTTGCGCAATTTATTTCACACAGTACGCCACATAAGCAACAGGGGTGTTTAATTACAAATGGGAATATCGTTCAGGGGGTTTTCAGGGACACCCAATAGTTTCGGTATGAAACTGACAAAAATCGTATAGTTTAGGCGGGTTTGAGGGTATTAACTCTGTCTATATTTACCATAAATCAGAAGTGAGAACATTGCAAGCTTAGTCTTTAGAACATCAGGTGATCTCTTCTTTTATGTTAAAGCTTTAGTGGGCAGAGTTACCTGTCACACTTCCTTTTTTGCACACCTACCCCGAAGGATAAATGTATATGGGAGTTTTTTCATTTAAAGTGACATTATTTGAAATGAGATTATTTATTTATTTTTAGAGCCGACACTTGGGATAGGATTGGCTTTTGGTGTCCCAAGTCACCGGTTTAACTTAAATCCCAAATCGAGGAAAATTTTCCGACTTCCCAATTGGAGTCTGCGAACCAGAAATTCTGAATAAGGAATTATGTTGACCCGAAGGAAGGTGTTAGGCACCCCCGGATCCCGTGGTTCTAGCACGGTCTCTTAAATTATTATAAATGGCTAAAATCTAATTTTTATACATGCTCCAACCTATAG
>MU679293.1:454-39525 GCA_026770625.1 Nicotiana glauca | reverse complement strand
TTTTCGGATCACGTCACATGAAATGCACCCGGATCCTCGACACATTCTTATTCAACGTTTTTGGATTTGGATTTGGGTTGCATGAAATGCACACCCGTATTTAAGAAGGTAAAATTATTAAAAGCGAGCCTAAAGCGATTAACGGGTTATTATCTTTGCGGAAGGCCGTGAAATTCGCTAAACGGCACCCCCCGAGTTTTAAGTATTTTTAATATAAGCATTCAATGAGGGCCCCGCAGTTTATATATTTTGTTCGGCGAGGCTCGTCTCATTTTTTATTTAAAAGGCCAGTCCTAAAGTAAACTATGATTCTCTATTTTTATTTGTCTCTAATAATAAAAGAAAAAGTACTAGCTAATTAATATTATAAAATTCGGGCCTCAAGTTCAAGTCCACACTTGAACAAAAGGTAACACCTTTTAACTCAAGTGTGCTACTTAACTCATAGGCCCAAACACCTATGATTGACTCATTCAAGAACTAACACCTTTAATACAAATAAATTTATAACAAGTTATGAGAAGCACACGATGAAAGGGGGAATGACATATCAATGTTCAAAACAGGCCTAGATTTAATTGCAAAAGGCTGGACGGTCTGACCCAAACATCTAATGCCAATGCCACTTTTGGGCTTGTTAATACTTGACAGGCAGTTACACAGATTGACCCAAATTGAAGACTCAGTTATTAAGTGAATCGGCCAAACGTTGGGCCTGTCAGATAGCTTGTCAAATTGTGTCACTACTTACTATATTCAAAAATTACCCAGCAAATTGGTATGTTAGTCCTTTAATAATGAAATCCGCTAATGTTCATTCAGCCATGGTTTTGAATTGCATCGTGACTCATCCGAGTTGATACACTAGAAAGAAGAGCCTAAATTCACACTTTGACCATATCTAATTGTCAAACAACTAATCTACTGATATTAACTACTACGATAAAAAATTATTTGAAGTACACATTCAGCTTGAAATTAAAATTGAAACGGACATCACATACTAATCTCAAAATCAAAATCAGTTTCGATTTTTTTTATTTTTTAACAAAACGCTAAACTGAAACTAGCACTAAACCATACTAAGACTAAAACTGGATAATTACAAGTCTAATATTCCAAGACAGTCCAAACCATACAATCCAGAATTATTCCAATTAACAGACAACACAAAATTTGAAGGGAATATGACTATTTTACACATTAAAACTAAAACAGAGGCGAAATGGATTCAGAGAACAGCTCAAACAACATTTTACTTCATTTCCATAAGCTTGAGATCTACAAAATATGTACCTGGAATTTGTAATGAAAGAAGAAGTAAGAGAAGTCAGCAGCAATAACAGGACTCAACAGCAATTCAGGAACAATTTCAGAAATCCAGCAATGGATCAATCAACACAGCAACAACAAGAGCAATTTTCGAATCCGAAATAACTTCTCAAACACCCAGGAACACTTCACAGAAGTGCAGCACCCAGTAATGACCCGAAATGACTCAATTGAGACCAAAAACCACTCAAAATCCAACAAGTAGACCTCTGAAACCACGACAACCAGAACTGAACTAAAAATGTAAATCAATAGCTAAAAGTTGAAATTCATCTAAAGTTTTAATGGAACAGTAGTTTTTTTGGATTTTTGATAATTTTCTATTGTTTTTGGTTTTTTCTTTTGAAGAAAGCTAAGATCTAAAAGGAGTTTTTGATCCGAATTTTGAATTTCAGATCTGTGGAGCTTGAGGTGATTTTTAGGGGGAATTTTCAGAGCTTCCAACTTTGGAAATTTTTCAGAGAGTGTAAAACTTGTAAATCAAGGCATTAGGCTTGCTTTTTATAGGCAAGGGAGGGGCAGGAATGTTCTAGAGTTTTTTTACTTATTTTTTCCCTTTTTATTTTCAGAAATTGTACCTTAATCCCTAATTTTGTGGCTTGTTGCCCAAGTTACTGCATTAAGAATGCAGAAACTTACACTAAGACCCCCTTCTAGAAGGACCTAGGGTATTTTTCTACCTATGGAATACCTATACTACCCTTATTTTGGTTCTGAAATTACAGGGTCCTAACAAATTGACCCATTTCAAATGCCTAAACTATCCTTGATTGTCCCTGAAATTACTAACCCAACCAAACCCCTTTACCTTAGTCAAGTAACTGTGGTTGAACCTAGTGAGTCTAAATCAGCTATATCCAAACCCTAAGTCTAATTTAATTGAAAAATGAACACTGAATTGCAGAACAATTAAAACTAAACTAATTAAACTAACAAAACATTAATTCAATCAAGCCAAAATCAACAGTATTCAAAACATATTTGAAACCATATTTAAACTAAAATCCAAAACTACCAACCCGGATTGAATGAAAATGAAACAAAATTAACTACAAAACACATACAGAAATCAACCCTAAGAATAAATGAAAAAGTTACCAAATACTAAACTAATTATCATCATTTGAATCAAAAAGAAAATACCTAATTAAATTGAACTAAACTAACTAATTGATGTTAACTATTAACCAAAAGGGATTATAACAAAATTGAACTAATGCCTAGGATTAAACACGATAAAGGGCAGAACTAAACAAAATAACAACTACGGAACACAAATACTGAAACAAAAAATCAAAATAACATCGCACATAGAAAATAAAACAAAAAATTAAATAAAGAAACAAAAAGGGAAAAAACTCACTGGATTTGGGATTCAACCTTGACTGTCGTCAAGTTTTGGGTCCTCAAATAATGTCATGTACTTGTTCTTATTAAGAACAAGACATAACATTATTCCAAAACCCAAATCGAACACTGGCGTCTAAAAAAATGAAATCTGCAATGGCAAACCCTAGATCCGGAATTTGACACTTATCAATTGGATTTGGGGAAAATAATTTGAAGGTTCAGGTAGAGGAGAGGGGGGGGGGGGATGGGGTATGAGTTTGGTAAGATTTGGGTGGCGGCGCCTAGGGTTTGGCCTATTTGAGGCATTCCAGGAGTATTCGAGGAAAGACAATGAGAGATATGGAAAGGGGAGGAGAGGAGGAGTGTGTGGTGAAATTTTGGGCGGCATTGGAGATTGGCCGCCGCCGTGAGGCGATTTTCGGCAGCAACATTAGGGCGGAGCCGGCGGAGGGAAGAGGTACGAGGAAGGAGAGAAATGTCTTTAGGGTTTGATAGATTTTTGGACAATTTTATTTAAATCTAACATCAATCATGGGCCGTCGGATGAGAGCAAATGAATGGCCTAGATTAATTTGTCACTTCTTAGACTCAAAACGACGTAGTAATCTCCCCGTACTACGTCGTTTCATGAGTTTCGGAGAGGTAGGGGTTTGGATTGGGTAATTGGGCTAATTTGGCCGGATTTTTGGGCGGAATTGTGTCTGGGCTCGCCCAAAATTGGGTATTTATTAGCACTAGGCTTTTCTTTTAAGTCTTTTTATTTGTTTTCTTTTTCTTTTACTTTTTTATATTATTTTCTGATTTTATTAAATGCAAGATTAAAATAAAAGACCCAAATTGACTCTATAATTATACTAATTAATTTCCAAAATTAACTAATTCCTAATATTAAAGAAAACTAAAGACAAATTTTAAAAATTAAAAATAGAAATGCAAGAAATCATTTTTGGTATTTTCTTTATTTTTGTAACATTAAAATGCACACTATTTTTGTGTATATATATATATATATATATATATATATATATATATATAAATATATATATATATATATATATATATATATATATATATATATTGGAATTATATCAATTAAAAATGCACATAAAAATGCAAACAAGACACAAAATCGTGCAATTAATTCCTAAAAATTTAAATAATAAAGAAAAATCCTAATTCTAAGGAATTTTATAGGAGTAATTGAAGCGTGGCAAAAATCACGTGTTCACAGCTGCCTATCTTTGCTCGAAGACACGAAGGGTTTTCGGAAAAAGATAAATGAGCACCATGAAGGATTTTTGCCTGCTCGACACACCATGAGAAGCATTTTGAAAACCGTCTGACCGAACCCTGCTTCAAAAGTTGCCTACATATCCTTGGCTATAAAGGAATCAGGCCAGTGTAGTTCTGGAATGTTTGGTAGCTGGGACTACCTGAAGCTGTGATTTCACTGCTGTTGCTGCTGCTACTGCTTGTTGACCTCCTTATTACACCAAAAGGAAAATCAAAGCTAAGCTAGCTATGCCTATCAACTATGAGTTACAAGATTCCTATCTATCATTCTCTTGAAACTTGATCTTAAGTCTTAGCTGATTTTGCTGTGGACTTCGATCTGAATCTTGATGCTCGTAAGTTGTAGGTGTTTACTTCTTCATGCAGCATTGGGTCAAAACGGGATTAGCGGAACTTGTGACTTCAATCAGATTTTGAGCAATCCGCACTCTTGTTTGCTTCACATTGGAGTTCATTTCTTTTTTGTTCTTTGCTTCTTTTCTTGATTCTGTATTGAGACTCATTCTGTTGGTCATCTCGCACATTGTGTTTTGAGGTCGACCTGCTTAAGATACCAAAACAAACAAACAAACGAAATTTTCTGCCCCAGTTTTTGCTAGGAAAATTTCGTGAGTTAGTTGTGACACATATCTAAGCAATCAAATCAGGATTGTGTATCCTTGTGAATGGATCCAGGTTATGCTGGAAAATGACAGGGTTATGCCAGAAAAATAAAAGGGTATCGGGTTATGCCGGGATGGAAAGAAAAAAGATCCTCGAGTTTTGCCGGGGTTTGGAAAGAAAAAGCTCCTTGGGTTATGCCAGGAAGATCCTCGATTTTTGGCCGGGATTCGGAAAGAAAGGCTCCTTGGCTTTTGCTAGGGAGATCCTCGATTTTTTGGCCGGGATTTGGAAAGAAAAAGCTCCTTGGGTTTTGCCAGGGAGATCCTCGATTTTTTGGCCGAGATTTGGAAAGAAAAGCTCCTTGGGTTTTGCCAGGGAGATCCTCGGGTTTTTTGCCGGGATTTTGAAAGAAAAAGATCCTTGGGTTTTGCTAGGGAGATCCTCGATTTTTTGGTCGGGATTTGGAAAGAAAAAGCTCCTTGGGTTTCTCCAGGGAGATCCTCGATTTTTGGCCAGGAATTGGAAAGAAAAAAGCTCCGTGGGTTTTGCCAGGGAGATCCTCGGTTTTTTGGCCGGGATTTGGAAAGAAAAAGCTCCTTGGATTTTTCCAGGGAGATCCTCGGTTTTTTGGCCGGGATTTGTAAATAAAAAACTCCTTGGGTTATGCTAGGGATATCCTCAGTTTTTTCGGCGGGATTTGAAAAGAAAAAGCTCCTTCGGTTTTGCTAGGGAGATCCTCGGTTTTTTGGCCGGGATTTGAAAAGAAAAAGCTCCTTGGGTTTTGCCAGGGAGATCCTCAGTTTTTTGGCCGGGATTTGAAAAAGAAAATCTCCTTGGGTTTTGACAGGGAGATCCTCGGTATTTTGGCCGGGATTTGGAAAGAAAAAGCTCCTTGGATTTTTCCAGGGAGATTCTCGGTTTTTTGGCGGGAATTTTGGAAAGAAAAAGCTCCTTGGGTTATGCCAGGAAGATCCTCGGTTTTTTGGCCGGGATTTGGAAAGAAAAAACTCCTTGGGTTTTGCCAGGGAGATCCTCGGTTTTTTTGCCGGGATTTTGGAAAGAAAAAGCTCCTTGGGTTATGCCAGGGAGATCCTCGATTTTTTGGTCGGGATTTGAAAAAAGCTCATATGCTACCATGATTTGTTTTCCTTTTGTTTTTTTTTTCCTTTTATTCCTTTTTTATATTTTCCTTTTTATTTAGCAAAACGCATGAAAGAATTTGTTTGGGGGGGGGGGGACTTCCTTTTTGGTCATTTTTCTACTGCAAAACTGTTTCAGCGCTCGCGCATTTTATTTCCTTTTGGGTTGCACCTGCTTCTTGCATGGTTTCTTTGAATTGAACCTATTTTCAACAAATAACAATTTATTAGTTTGAAACGGTGGTTGGTTTTGTGGCCTTGATCATACCAATTGCTTGATCCCGACCCCTTTTCTGTCAAGAACTTTGCTGCTTGCTGGCCTTGAGGGTGAATCTCTTTTCAAACCGACTGGGTTCAACTCTCAGGATTTCATTATAACTCGCCCGTGTGGGTCTGGCCTTTTCAATTTATTCTTCCCTTATGACCTTTTCCTTTGAATTTATTTCTTTTCAAATGTCTTTACTTTGAAAGCACCAATCACCATGGTCAATCGGGATTTGGACTGACGCACTCGCTGAGGCTAGGTATTTTCTTCGACTCTGACCAGGCGGAGCCCTGTGAAGCTGGTCCTGCCACTTTTTCTTTGTAATAGTTACGGAATCAAATTTAAACCGAAAGGGATTCAAAGAGAAGTATGCATAAAGGCAAGCATATGAGTTTATAGAGAGGCATCTCTTTCGGGGAAAGGAAGGACTTATCTGGGGTGCATGTTGGCTTCAAATGAACATGACATGCTTCTTGGACTGGACGCCCGACCCACACAAACTTTCCAGCTTCTTGTGCACCCATTGATCCGTATTTCATAACCAGAGAACCTTGCCAAGACTCTCTTAGTGATGTGATGTCTTCTTTTCGGCCGACAGCGGCCTTTGCGGGTTTTTACCAGTCGACCTCTCTCATTTCTCTTCTCACCGTCGCCCGATAGTGCTCTTTGCACGTTTTCACTAAGCGGACTCTCTCATTTTCCGTTTCTCTACTCACCATCGCCTTATGGTGCCCGAAATTTTTCACCGATAAGACTCTCTCATTTTATTTCTCTCAATTTGAATTGTATCAGATTCCAACAATGATGTTTTTCACTTCCCTGCTTTTGCCAATTGATCGGAAGGACTTGGACAAGGTCTTTGGGGTAAGAAGTATTTTGGGCGGAACTACAACTTTGGAACCATTTCGGCGGATTTATGGCCGAACCATTATATCATCTGTCCCAGTTTCAATTTTTCGGGGGAAAGTGGTATTTTTGTTTTGGTGTGACTGAACCTCAGGAAGGGGATGCCTACGTATCCTTTCGGAATCAAGTCAGACGTAGTTCAAGCCAATAATTTTGTTTTTTTTCCTTTTCCTTTTTTTTCTCTTTTTTATTTATTTATTGTACTTTCGGGTTCCAAAGAGGGTGATCAATAAGCGGAACTGGCTCAAAGGGTTTACGAAGTATTGATAGTGTTTGGGGTAGCGAGAAGGAAAGCCTTCTTTATCTCAATTACACAAAATCCATCAAACCAGGAGGCCTAGACATAATACCTTTTCACTGCATCTGCGTTGACTGCTGTTTCAGGGTCATTTCCTTCGATGTCTCCCAGATACAGTGCTCCTCTTGGCAAAATCTTTCAGATTATGTAGGGAACTTTCTAATTAGGGAGAATGCATCCGAGCACGAGCTGTCCTACCTCAAAATTTCTGGGACGCACTTTCTTGTTATAGGCGCGGGCCATTCTTTGCTGGTACAACTGTCCGTGACAAACCGAGGCCATCTGTTTTTCATCAATTAATGACAACTGCTCCAGCCGGGCTTTAATCCACTCACTGTCCTCAATTTCTGCTTCGACAATCATGCGAAGCGAACAAATTTCCACTTCCGCAGGTATGACAACTTCAGTTCCATAAACCAACAAGTATGGGGTCGCTCCGATTGATGTACGCACCGTGGTACGATACCCGAGTAATGCGAAAGGTAGCTTTTCATGCCATTGCCTGGAGCTTTGAATCATCTTTCTCAAAATCTTCTTGATGTTCTTATTTGCTTCTTCGACAACACCATTGGCTTTTGGTCGATAAGGAGTAGAGTTTCTATGCGTTATCTTGAATTGTTCAATACCTCTCCCATCAGACGACTATTCAAGTTTTGAGCATTGTCGGTAATGATGGTTGCAGGAATGCCAAAGCGGCAAATGAAATTGGAGTGCACAAAGTCTACCACAATTTTCTTAGTGACTGACTTGAGTGTGATGGCTTCAACTCATTTTGTGAAGTAATCGATTGCAACCAATATGAATCTATGCCCATTCGAAGCTTTCGACTCAATTGGACCAATGACATCCTTACCCCAGGCAACAAATGACCAAGGTGATGACATCGGATGAAGCTCTCTTGGAGGTGCATGAATCAAATCACCGTGCACCTGGCATTGATGACATTTCCGAACAAAGATGAAGCAGTCTTTTTCCATAGTTATCCAGTAATACCCCGCTCGCAGAATTTTCTTTGCCAGCACATAACCATTCATATAAGGTCTGCATACTCCCGCCTGTACTTCGTGCATATTTCTTCTGACTTCCTCAGCATCAACACATCTCAGCAAATTGAGGTCCGGGGTCCTTTTGTACAAGACATCACCACTTAAGAAGAAACCACTCGCATGTCGTCTAATGGTTCTCTTTTGATCTCCAGTGGCTTGCTCGGGGTATTCTTGTGTTTTCAGAAATCTTTTGATATCAAGGCTGAATGCTAGATTCCGCCTCGACCGTTTTACAATACCCTTGCTTTTCTTTGATTTGAATCTCCAGAGGATCAATATGAGCATTGCCCGGGTAAGGCAGCATTGAAGCTAGAGTGGCGAGTGCATCAGCCAGTTCATTGTGACACCGAGGGATGTACCTGAACTCTATCGACTTGAAGCGTTTGGTGAGATCTTCCACATGTTATCGATACGGAATGGGCTTAACATCTCGAGTCTCCCACTCTCCCTGGGCTTGTCGGATAATCAAGTCAGAGTCCCCCATGATCAATAAATCTTCAACATGTTGGTCAATTACCATACTCATTCCCATGATGCAGGCTTCATACTCAGCCGTATTGTTTGTGCAGAAAAATCGGAGCCTAGCTGTAGCTGGGTAGTGCTGACCATTAGGTGATATCAAGATTTCCCCAATACCTACACCTCTTGCATTTACTGCTCCGTCAAAGAACATTTTCCAAGCACGAATGTCCTCAGAGATGGATCCTACTGAATTTACCTCCTCATCTGGGAAATATGTGCTCAATGGTTGGTATTCCTCGTCAAACGGGTTTTTAGCCAAATGATCTGCCAACGCCTGGGCTTTCATCGCCGTGCGAGTGACGTAGACTATGTGAAACTCAGTGAGCAAGATTTGCCATTTTGCTAGTCTCCCAGTGGGCATCAGTTTCTGGAATATGTACTTCAAAGGATCCAACCTGGTTATGAGATAAGTAGTGTGGGATTGAAGGTAATGTCTCAACTTTTGAGCGACCCATGTCAAAGCATAACACGTTCTCTCTAACAAAGTATATTTGGCTTCGTAGCTGGTGAACTTCTTGCTCAGATAATAAATTGCCTGCTCTTTCTTGCCGGTTATATCATGCTACCCGAGGACACAGCCAAACGAATTTTCCAGAACCGTCAGATACAAGAAGAAAGGTCTCCCTGGTCCGGTGGGACCAACACTGGAGGATTTGACAAATATTCCTTGATCCTGTCGAAAGCCTCCTGACATTCATATGTCCATTTGATTGTCGCATCTTTCTTCAACAGTTTGAATATGGGCTCACATGTGGTAGTCAGTTGAGCGATGAACCGACTGATATAGTTTAACCTGCCTAATAAGCTCATCACATCCTTCTTAGTTTTCGGAGGAGGTAAATCTCGAATGGCCTTTATCTTTGTTGGATCTAACTCGATACCTCTCATGCTAACTATGAAACCCACGAGCTTGCCTGATGGGACTCCGAAGGCACATTTGGCCGGATTCAGCTTCAAATCATACTTGCGCAGCCGTTCAAAGAACTTTCTCAAATCTCGAACGTGGTCACTCTGTGTTCGGGACTTAATGATTACATCATCCACATACACCTCTATATCCTGGTGCATCATATCATGGAAAATTGTGGTCATGGCTCTCATGTAGGTTGCCCCGACATTCTTCAGCCCAAATGGCATGACCCGATAATAGTAGGTACCCCAGGGTGTACTAAAAGTTGTCTTATCGGTATCTTCTTCATCCATCAACACCTGGTGATATCCTGCGTAACAATCCATGAAGGACTGTATTTCATGTTTGACGCAGTTATCAACAAGGATTTGGATGTTGGGCAAAGGGAAATTGTCTTTAGGACTCGCCCTATTCAAATCTCAGTAGTCCATACACACCCGGGTTTTCCCGTCTTTCTTCGACACTGGAACCACATTTCCTAACCATGTAGTATATCGGACCACTCGGATTGCCCCCGCCTTCAGCTGTTTTGTGAATTCTTCTTTAATCTTGTCACTGATGTGAGTCTTAAACTTTCTTTGCTTTTGCTATACTGGAGGACAATCAGGATAGATTGGCAATTTATGCACCACTAGATCCACACTCAGTCCTGGCATGTCGTCATACGACCAAGCAAACACATTTTTAAACTCAAACATGAGTTGGATTATTGCATCTCGGGATTTCTCATCTGTGTGAATGCTTATTCTGGTTTCCCTTATTTCTTCGGCAGTTCCCAAATTAACCGGTTCAGTGTCATTCTGATTTGGCTTAGGTTTGTTCTCAAATTGTTCCAATTCTCGGTTTATTTCCCTAAAAGCCTCTTCTTCATCATATTCCAATTATTGATTCATTATTTCACAATCAGACAACGTGTTTGAGTCTGGCATAAAGTCCACAAGCATGTCATGTTATTTAAAGCTGCATTATTATAACTGCAAAGAAAAATGAAAAGGGAAAATAACAAAAATCAGAAAAAATAAAGAGAAAAATGGACGATGAAATATTAATTTCATTTCTTGGAATTTGGAAAGATAACAGGGTTTACATTCAGGAATTTAAAAGACAAGGAACTAAAAGAAACATCCGAGTTACACCCTGAAATAACTCGAGATGCAGAAAAGGTGACAGGGCTAGTCTACCGGGACTCCCGCCTGATCGGGAAGGGCGTAGCCTTCCAGTTTTGGAGTTTAGCATCTGGTCCCATGTTGAGCACCTCAGCGGTGCTAGTCCCTTCCCCTGGCTGAACCATGTTGGTTTCATAAAGAATTTGCCTCATAGCTCCATAGATATCTTCAATTTCCTCGGCCGTGAACACCTCATCATCTTTTTCTTCGCCATACTTAGGCTTGACAAAGGTCCCATACAGATGTGGCAATGGTTGCGGCAAAATCCATCCATCCTTCTTTCTTTCTTCAAACCAATTCTCATCATCTGGGGTAGGGTGGAAGCCTATTCCGAAATACTTTTCTGTTGTGGGTAGAGTTACCGGCTCGGATATTCCTTGCAAAGCTTTTCCCAACCCTTTTTCCTAGTTTGAAACCATGTCTAATCATTTCTTTGGCCACCATGATTGAAGCATTAGACAAGAAAGGCTGGGGGCACGGATTTCCCTCCTCGTATTGGTCAGCTACCATAATTTCAAAGGATTGATAGACAATATCCTCGCTTCCTTCCCTCGCCTCCAAGCATGGGATAGATGGGTCATGATAAATGGATTGCTCATCTTCTCTATGGACCACGATCTCTTGATCTTCGTAGTCAAATTTCACCATATAGTGGAGAGTGGAGGGCACAACTCCTGCAGAATGGATCCAGGGCCTTCCCAGAAGAAAATTATAACATGTGTCCATGTCCAACACCTGGAAGGTTACCTTGAAATCCACCAGGCCTATGGTTAGTATCAAATAAATTTCACCGATGGTATCCTTCTTGACACCATCAAAAGCTCTCACGCAAACATTATTGGGACGAATCCATCCTGTTCCAATTTCCATACTTTGCAACGTGGAGAGTGGGCAAATGTCAACCCCCGAGCCTCCATCCACCATGAACCGCTTAACGTAGTAACCCTCACATTTGACAGTCAAGTGCAAGGCTTTATTACGGGCAGCCTCTTCTGGAGGCAAATCATTTTTACTGAAAGAGAGTTGATTGACGACAAAGAATCTTTCTGCCATTCTTTCAAGTTGTTCAACCGAAGTTTCAATTGGCACATATTCTTCATTCAGAGTTCTCATAAGGATCTTCTGATGTTCGGCGGATTTGGTCACCAATGACAATAGTGACACTTGCTCAGGACACTTCCTCAATTGCTCCACCGTTTTGTAGTCAGGAATCTTCATCTTCTGAAAGAAGGCCTCTGCTTCTTTGGCGCTTACCAGCTTCTTCGATGGAAAGCGCTTTCTTGTGCCGCTATTTACCTCTTGTACATTTGAATATTTTTAAACAGGGATTGTTTCTGGGAGTTCTCCCGAAATTTTCTTGCCTTTGCACAACCACTATTTGCTGGTAGTTCCACGGCACTGCAGAGGGGTCGGTCATGGGCTTTTGTGGTACGCGTCCAATAACCACTGGCTCACTCAGCCGAGGTGGTTTAATTGTTCCCCGCACCATATAGGCCCCTTTCGGCACATACATTTGTGTCCCCTTCTTCACTTCAAACTTTCTCGGAGCGCTCACAACTAGTGGTTTCTCTTGGTGACCCCGTGGAACATAAAGAATCCCGTGTTTAGGAGGCACTGGTTTTACTTTTGTCTCAGTTTTCTTCTCAGGCTTAATTTTGACAGTCTTATTCTTCCTCTTCCTTTTTTCCTGCTTCGGGGCTGCTTTGGGCTTCCTTTAGGCATCGTCAATAGCAATTATGACCTTCAGGGCTGGATCAAATTCCCGGTCTTCACAAATCATAGCGATTACCGGCCCGTTGTTGTGGGTGGGCAACGAATTATTGGTCACATTCGGGGCTTCTTCATCCCTCAACACTATTTTTCCTTGTTCGATCAAATCTTCCACCTCCTTCTTCAATGTCCAGCAATTGTCAGTACTATGCCCTTCAGCTCCTGAATGATAGGCACAGTGGACACCCCGTTGATAGGCTGGAGATTCCGGGTTCTGCCTGTTTTGGGGAATAGGTTGCAGCAGATTCATTTGGACGAGCTTTGGGAACAAACTGGAATAGGGTTCACCAATTGGTGTAAAATTTGGTTGTCTAGGTGGTTCCCGAGGGCGGAAGTTATTTTGTGGTGGTCGAGGATTATATTGGTTTTGGTAAGGAGGTTGGTTTCTTTGGAATGGAGGTGGATTTCGGTTAGCTTGTGGTTGCGGTCGGCTAAAGGTTGAGCATTCATGACCGCATAAGGTGGAGGAGCATAAGTCATATCTGTGTGAGGGTAATAGTGCTGAGGGGCTCGTTCTGAGAACACCGGTCTAGGAGCCTGATACCTTCTTCCTCCCGATGCTGCCATCCCTGTTTCTTCTTTCTTTTTGCCCTTAGCCATTCCTCCAGACCCGCCTGGGATGGCTTGGGAGGTTGCTCTTATGCCGACTGGCTCAAGATTCTGCCCATTTTTAACCCATTTTCCACCATTTTTCCGATTTTTATTGCCTCTGCGAAAGGCTTACCCATAGCGGACATCATATATTGAAAGTAGTCTTCTTCCTGGGCCTGCAGGAAAACAGTGACCATCTCCACCTCATCCATTGGAGGCTTCACCCTTGACGCCTGTTCGTGCCACTTAATTGCATATTCACGAAAACTTTTTGAGGGCTTTTTCTTTAGATTCGCCAAGGAGTTCCTGTCTGGCTTAATGCCTATTTTGTATTGAAATTGTCGAACAAAGTCTCGGGCGAGATCATCCCAAATATGCCAACGCGAGACATCCTGATCCATATACCACTCCGAAGCAATGCCAATTAAACTTTCCCCGAAATATGCCATCAATAATTCTTCTTTGCCACTGGCCCCCCGTAACTGATTGCAATACTTCTTCAAACGAGCAATGGGGTCGCCGTGCCCGTCATACTTTTCAAATTTTGGTGTTTTGAACCCTGACGGAAAATGTACATGCGGGAACATACACAAGTCTGTATAGGAGATGCTCTTCTGCCCGCTCAAGCCTTGCATATTTTTCAAGCTTTGCTTGAGGTTTCTCATACTCTTTGCCATCTCGTCCTGCTCTGGGGCTTTGGGGTTTTTATCCTTCCCCCGTGTAAGCTCGTATGGTGGCTGCTGAGAGTAAGTATAATGAGGATAATAAGGAGGGTCAGCCTGGAAGACGAGATTTTAGAATGTGAAGACTGAAGGGTCAACAACATGCTTGGGTAGCGATGGTTGTGTGGTTGCGGAGCATGGTGGATCCGTAAAGATGTTAGGAGTAGGTCCAGACAGGAACACCTAGGGGGCGAACCTCAGAAGGTGTTCCGAAGAAATGAGCAGTTATGGTAGGTTGCACCAAAGGAGTGTTTGGGTGGCTGATGAGGACATTAGTAGCACCTCCAGATCTAGGGAATAACTCCGGGAATACGGGAATGTTGCTTGGAGGTTCCTTTCCGTTGGTCCAAGCATCCCACATTTCCATCAATCACATGCGCAAGATCCAATTTTCTTCAGCTGTAAAGGACTCAGAGGCCGGGACCCCCGAGATGGAGCTGTCTTTGGGTATGGGGATTGCAGGCAGGGTCATTTGAGATGACATTTATGTACTTCCTTTTGATCTGGTGAAATATCAGTGTGAGGCCAGCTTACCACAAACCAACTACGGTTTCTAAAACATTCAGCTGGAGATGGAAGCAACAACGGTTAGTTTGAGACAAATAATAGATAGGTAACCGCACACTAGAGTGTGATGCACCTATACAGTTAAATGAATATCTACATGTTTGATGCGGTTGCATGAGTCATCCCGGCTTTTCTCTTGTTCACTTTCAATTTTCTTTCTTTTTTTGTTTTGTTTTCTCTCATTTTCTTTCTCCTTTTTTCCATTTTCTGCTTTTCTCTTCTTTGGCTATGGTTTTTTTTTCTCAATGCCTTATTTCCTTCCTTGGTGCTTCTTTTCCTTTCTTCTTTTTCCTTTATTTATTTTCCTCGTATTTCCCTTTTTCTCTTTTCCTTAGAATTACGGTCGAATCTTATGTAGATTGCCTACGTATTATGGCCCCGCATGAATCAGACCAGACATAGTTCTTGCAAATAAGGTAAATAAACTAACTTTTTTTTGACATTTTGAAAGAAATGCTTTAAAAGGAAAAGGGAAATATTTTTTTATTTTTGATTTTGATTTTGGTTTTTTTTTTTTTGAAAGAAAGACTTCTAAAAATTCCTTTTCTTTGTATTGGAACTTTGGGCATTTTAGAAGTAAAAAGAAATATTTTTATTTTAATTTTCATTTATTTTCTCTTTTTCTAACACAAAAGAATTTTTTTTTTGGTTTTGAAAGTTGTCTCCTAATTTTCGGAAGAGGGACTTTTACAAAAATATTTTGGATTTTTGAGCAAAAATATTTTCGGACTCAACTTTTCAAGATTTGTTTTTTTTTTGTTTATATTTTTTATTTATAATAGAAAGACATCTAAGGAGTATTTTAATGATTTATTTTGATCTAAAAGGAAAAAGTGGCTATTTTTCCAAAATTTTCTTTATTTAGAAAAAAAAAACCAGGACTTGGTTTTGCAGATACGGCCTTTCAGCACTTCTGGGAGGAAGATTTTAAGGATGTGCCCGCAAACCATTTAAAAATGACTCAGGGTGGCTATTCTCGCAAAAACAGCCTTCCGGCGCCCTTTTGGGGACATTCGGCTTATTTTAACAATGGCATCACCCGACTTATTTATGACGAAAATTGAAAATTTGAAATTTTATTTTTGGTTATTTTTTGCAAAAGGGAGGTTGGACCCGATGAGGGTTGCCTACATATATCACATCCGGTGAGAATCAAACCAGCGTAGTTCAGGCAGATTTGCCGAAATCAAAACTATTTTGAACAACCATTTCTTTCTATTTTTTATTTTTTTTTTTCTTTTTACTTTTCAAAAATCCGGCAGCATTTCGGTACTATTTTGGCATTGATTTTTCACAACAAATGGTCCCCTCACTTAGTCCTAACACTGCTTATTTTTCTCTATTTTCACTCATTTAGACAAGCCAGTCAACAAGCAAAATCGAGCAAATAAATGCGCAAGTAGCACATAAGATGCATCAGGATGGTCAATTCTTTTCGGGTCACCTGTCCTAGACGAACCCAACCCTTGTGTTGAGTCCCCTAAGTCAAATATACGTGATGCAAACAAACGTCCTACTAGGGATCCGTCATGAGTTTTTGTTCTTCTAGGTTTAAACCCTAGGTTTATTGATCTAGACCTGGCTTACCCGAGCGGACCACTCGAGCTGAGGGGGAGGCAGCGTACCGAGGATACAGAAGCTCCGCCGGCTTAACAACTTATCCAAACCTCGTTCTAAATTGGGAAAGACTCTAAACAGAAGAAAAGCTACACGAAGTGTACCCTTCTCCATGATGTAGAAGACTGAGAGAGAGGAAGGGATTCGCGATAGTTTATATATACAATTTCAACAAATATCAAAGCGGTAAAATATTTAGCACACATAGCATGAAACATGTAGAAGAAATCAGATAAATCCAAATATAACAATTATACTAAGCTCGAATTCTTGAACCCTGAATCAAAATTCTGGGTTCGTATCCCCAGCAGAGTCGCCAGAGCTGTCACACCTCCTTTTTTACACACCTACCCCGAAGGATAAATGTATAAGGGAGTTTTTCCATTTAAAGTGACATTATTCAAAATGGGATTATTTATTTATTTTTAGAGTCGTCACTTGGGATAAGATTGGCTTTTGGTGTCCCAAGTCACCGATTTAACTTAAATCCCAAATCGAGGAAATTTTTTCGACTTCCCAATTGAAGTCTGCGAACTAGAAATTCTGAATAAGGAATTATGTTGACCCGAAGGAAGGTGTTAGGCACCCCCGGATCTCGTGGTTCTAGTACGGCCGTTTAAATTATTATAAATGGCTAAAATCTAATTTTTATACATGCTCCAACCTATAGTGCAATTTTAAGATTATTTACCGCTTTTAGTTAAAAAATATTTAAGAAAGTGAACGTCGTTTAAAAACGTATTTTCGGATCACGTCACATGAAATGCACCCGGATCCTCGACACATTCTTATTCAACGCGGTAAAATTATTAAAAGCGCGCCTAAAGCGACTAACGGGTTATTGTTTTTGCGGAAGGCCGTGAAATTCGCTAAACGGCACACCCCGAGTTCTAAGTATTTTTAATATAAGCATTCAATGAGGGCCCCACAATTTATATATTTTGTTCGGCGAGGCTCATCTTATTTTTTATTTAAAAGGTCAGTCCTAAAGTAAACTATGATTTTCTATTTTTATTTGTCTTTAATAATAAAAGAAAATGTCCTAGCTAATTAATATTATAAAATTCGGGCCTCAAGTTCAAGTCCACACTTGAACAAAAGGTAACACCTTTTAACTCAAGTGTGCTACTTAACTCACAAGCCCAAACACCTATGATTGACTCATTCAAGAACTAACACCTTTAATACAAATAAATTTATAACAAGTTATGAGAAGCAGACGATAAAAGGGGGAATGACATATCAATGTTCAAAACAGGCCCAGATTTAATTGCACAAGGCTGGACGGCCTGACCCAAATATCTAATGCCAATGCCACTTTTGGGCTTGGTAATACTTGACAGGCAGTTACACAGATTGACCCAAATTGAAGACTCAGTTATTAAGTGAATCAGCCAAACGTTGGACATGTGAGATAGCTTGTCAAATTGTATCACTACTTACTATATTCAAAAACTACCCAGCAAATTGGTATGTTAGTCCTTTAATAATGAAATCCGTTAATGTTCATTCAGGCATGGTTTTGAATTGTATCGTGACTCATCCAAGTTGATACACTAGAAAGAAGAGCCTAAATTCACACTTGACCATATCTAATTGTCAAACAACTAGTATGCTGATATTAACTATTGCAATACAAAATTGTTTGAAGTACACATTCAGCTTGAAATTAAAATTGAAACGGACATCACATACTAATCTCAAAAACAAAATCAATTCCGATTTTTCTATTTTTTAACAAAACGCTAAACTGAAAGTAGCACTAAACCATACTAAAACTAGAACTAGATAATTACAAGTCTAATAGTTTGAGACAGTCCAACCATACAGTCCAGAATTATTCCAATTAACAGACAACACAAAATTTCAAGGGAATATGACTATTTTACACATTAAAACTAAAACATAGGCGAAATGGATTCAGAGAACAGCTCAAACATCATTTTACTTCATTTCCATAAGCTTGAGATCTACAGAATATGTACCTAGAATTTGTAATGAAAGAAGAAGTAAGAGAAGTCAGCAGCAATAATAGGACTCAGTAGCAATTCATGAACAATTTTAGAAATCCAGCAATGGATCAATCAACACAGCAACAACAAGAGCAATTTTCGAATCCGAAATAACTTCTCAAACACTCAGGAACACTTCACAGAAGTGCAGCACCCAGTAATGACCGGAAATAACTCAATTGAGACCAAAAACTACTCAAAATCCAACCAGTAGACCTCTGAAACCACGGCAACCAGAACTGAACTAAAAATGTAAACCAATTGCTAAAAGTTGAAATTCATCTAAAGTTTTAACGGAACAATAGTTTTTTTTTGGATTTTTGACAGTTTTCTAATGTTTTTGGTTTTTTCTTTTGAAGAAAGCTAAGATCTAAAAGGAGTTTTTGATCTGAATTTTGAATTTCAGATCTGTGGAGCTTGAGGAGATTTTTGGGGGGAATTTTCAGAGCTTCCAACTTTAGAAGGACCTAGAGTGTTTTTCTACCTATGGAATACCTATACTGCCCTTATTTTGGTTCTGAAATTACAGAGTCCTAACAAATTGACCCATTTCAGATGCCTAAACTACCCTTGATTGCCCCTAAAATTACTAACCCAACCAAACCCCTTTACCTTAGTCAAGTAACTGTGGTTGAACCTAGTGAGTCTAAATCAGCTATATCCAAACCCTAAGTCAAATTAAATTGAAAAATGAACACTGAATTGCAGAACAATTAAAACTAAACTAATTAAACTAACAAAATATTAATTCAATCAAGCCAAAATCAACAGTTTTCAAAACAGATTTGAAACCACATTTAAACTAAAATCCAAAACTACCAACCTAGGATTGAAGAAAAATGAATCAAAATTAACTACAAAACACATACAGAAATCAACCCTAAGAATAAACGAAAAAAGTTACCAAATATTAAACTAATTATCATAATCTGAATAAAAAAGAAAATACCTAATTAAATTGAACTAGACTAACTAATTAATGTTAACTATTAACCAAAAGGAATTATAACAAAATTGAACTAATACCTAGGATTAAACAGGATAAAGGGCAGAACTAAACAAAATAACAACTACGGAACACAAATACTGAAACAAATAATTAAAATAACATCGCACACAGAAAATAAAACAAAACATTAAACAAAGAAAGAAAAAGGGAAAAAACTCACTAGATTTGGGATTCAACCTTGACTGTCTTCAAGTTTTGGGTCCTCAAATAATGTTATGTACTTGTTTTTATTAAGAACAAGACATAACATTATGCCAAAATCCAAATCGAACACTGGCGTCTAAAAAAAAAAGAACTCTGGAATGGCAAACCCTAGATCCGAAATTTGACACTTATCAATTGGATTTGGGGAAAATAATTTGAAGGTTCAGGTAGAGGAGAGAGAGGGGGTATGTGGTATGAGTTTGTGGCGGCGCCGCCGTGCACGGTGGTGGCGGCGCCTAGGGTTTGGCCTATTTGAGATGTTCCAGGGGTATTCGAGGAAAGCAAATGAGAGATATGGAAAGGGGAGGAGAGGAGGAGTGTATGGTTAAATTTTGGGTGCCATTGGAGGTTGGCCGCCGCTGTGAGGTGATTTCCAGCGGCGGCATTAGGGCGGAGCCGGCGGAGGGAAGAGGTACGAGGATGGAGAGAAATGTCTTTAGGGTTTGACAGATTTTTGAATAATTTTATTTAAATCTAACATCAATCATGGGCCGTCGGATGAGAGCAAATGAATGGCCTAGATTAATTTGTCACTTATTAGACTCAAAACGACGTAGTAATCTCCCCGTACTACGTCGTTTCATAAGTTTCGGAGAGGTGGGGGTTTGGACCGGGTAATTGGGCTAATTTAGCCGGGTTTTGGGGCGGAATTGGGTTTGTGCTGGCCCAAAATTGGGTATTTTTTAGCACTAGGCTTTTCTTTTAAGTCTTTTTATTTGTTTCCTTTTTCTTTTACTTTTTTATATTATTTTCTGATTTTATTAAATGCAAGATTAAAATAAAAGACCCAAATTGACTCTACAATTATACTAATTAATTTTTGAAATTAACTAATTCCTAATTTTAAAGAAAACTTAAGACAAATTTTAAAAATTAAAAATAGAAATGCAAGGATCCATTTTTGGTATTTTCTTTATTTTTGTAATATTAAAATGCACTCTATTTTTGTATATTTTTTTTTGGAATTATATCAATAAAAAATGCACACAAAAATGCAAACAAGATACAAAATCGTGCAATTAATTCCTAAAAATTCAAATAATAAAGAAAATTCATAATTCTAAGAAATTTTATAGGAGTAATTTAAGCGTGATAAAATTGACGTGCTCACATTACTCAATACCTATACTGGTTGAAGAAAGCATTACATGTTCCGTTAAACTTACCTAGACAACCCCTAATTATCGAGAGAGAAAACTTCAAAAATAGTAAGAAAATGTTTAGTGATTCATTTACTTCACATGAGGTACATATCACATTATGTTTCCAAGATGTTTTTTTTCTTTCGATGTTGGATTGTTGATGTTGTCACTGATTCAAACACCATGGTATTATATGAAGTAATTTTTTTTGGGAAAATTTCATATTAGAACAAATGAGTTTCCTACTTTTCAATTTTATAGTCCATATTTCAATTTACAATCAACTAGTCCAAATTAATAGGTTAAGATTCAACATCTAACTCCAATAGGTTCTGAAAATTACTATTTAATTTTTAAAAAAGATTCTTCAAGCTTTTAAATTAATTTTTGAATCAGTAACTGTGACTCAAATATTAGTTCAACAAATCAAATTCATTTGGGTGGTGAAAATTAGATTTTTAACAAGTTTAAATATGTGGGTTTAAATTCCGAATTTGATTTTGTGAGAAATTTGGAGTGAGTGTTATTTAGATTTGTTAGAAATAGTATAAGGAGGTTGCATATAAAATTCGAATTAATTAATGGAGATTTGGACTGGTTTTGAAAAAGAATTGCAACTGAAAATCGTGGAAGAAGTTCGTCTACAGACGCTTGTATACAGGTGTATAAAAGTGTATAATAGTGTATAAGGTGTGTTTCTACACTCATATACACTATTATACAAGATTATACATAATTATACAAAAAATTGACTCTGTGTTCTTCCTTTGCGTCTTTTCTGAAATTTAATTCAAATCTTGCTCAAATCTACTCCAAATCTCTTCAAATTTAAATTTTGAACTCCTTTTGATAGTTTCAATCAATTGGAACAACACCTAATCCAAACAACTAACAAATTCAAAAAACCCCATCCTCGAAAGCAAAGCTTTGTATGGTTTTCAATGGTGGACTTCTACTCTTTAATTATCTTACATTGCAAGCAGGTGATACAAGAGGAGAAGCAGAAAATATAGGGCCCCTTGAAGCATATGTAGAAGATGTGAGAAGAAGAGAGAGTGAAAGTAATGATTGTGAGAACACATATTTAACTCCATAGCTTTTAGAAGCAATGGTTGTAAGAACACATATTTTGAATTTGCTAGTGCTTTAAAAATAGGAATTTTTACCTCCTATAGCAAAGGTTAACACCTTATTTATTTTAAATAAATACCATTTCAAAAAAATATATTCTATAGATACTTTTTAAGGTTTATAGCAAAATATTTAATTTTGGTTACCTCCTAACCCTATGCCACAAAATACGCTAATCAGTTACACTATTTTCTTTCTCTCTCTACTTTGATACATCTCATTATCTTCCCCCATCCCATTAAAATTTCCAATCTCCTCCTCCTTCCACAGGATTTGTGCAAAGCCCACTTCAGAGATGCTGATTTCGAATTGTTTAGTTCGTATGATACATTTTATGGAGTTACTATTACTATAATTTAAGGGTTTTGTGAGTATAAATCGCCGCATACAATTCGATGTGCATGAAGAAGAAAAAGAAGATGACTGTGAAACGGAAAACAAACAAGAAAGAGATCGACGAAGAAATTGATAGGGAAAATTGGTTTATTACATCCAAGAAACAGAAAACTCATGATGTTTTTGGGGTTCCTCCTCTTAGAGAATTAAGAGATTTTAGTTTTCAATTGAATGTCAAAGAGAGGATATTTCCTGATTTCTTGTCCTCAGTTCAAGATTATCCTTTTTCAGTAGAAAGTAAAGACCATATACCAAGTCCTAGATCCTATCTTTTTTTCCTGAGTACTCATTCAAATTAAGGAAGATCAATGTATGCTGCTCGTCATTTAATTGATTTTCTGTTAATATATTTCAATATATTTTCATGTATTTCATTGTATTTATTATCTTTTTTTTCATTGTAATTCAATGTATCTCGTTGTATTCCATGTATTTAATTGTATTCACTGTTTTTTCCATTGTATTTCAATGTATCCCGATGTATTCTATGTATTTTATTGTATTCACTGTCTCTCTATATGCCATAAGTGTATTCATATTTTTTTTAATTAATATAATTTATATATTCAGATGTATTATATAATTTCTCTGAAGATTGTTATATTTTTGGGGTATTTTTCGGTTGAGAATCTTTTTTATAACTGAAAATACAAAATTTGTGTGTTATAATTGAGTTTGTTGAGTTATATTAGGAGTCTATTATGTTAATTGATTCACTTTCCATTTTAAAAACAGTGTAATCCCCTATTTCACGCCATCAATACAGTCGAATATAATAATATGTACAACTGTAATCCCATGTTTCACTCCATGAATACATTCGAATACATTCGAATACAACAACTGATTAGCTGGACTTCCCTGATTCACGCCTATTTTTTCTACTGTATTCATGAATACAATAGCTTAAATACATCAAATACATCTTTTAACCACAGAAAAATGTATCTATAATCCGTAATATAGCAAATGGTATCTATAGATGGCTAATTACTACTAAAAGATAGTGCTTTATGAAAATTTCTCTTAAAAATATGTACAATGTGGGCTAGGTCGGGTAACACTTAAAAACATGGGCCATTTTTTTTGTTTTGCTGTGAAGTCATGTGTATTTTCTTGTAATTCTTTAATTTATTTTTCAAAGTTATGCTAGAGTTTCTATATTTATGCTAATGTTTTGACAATTATATTTATTTAATTAGTGTTTTATAAGCTTAACGTATTTTTAGCAATTTTTTTAAATTTTTCTACTATTTGCAGATTTATAAATTAGTAAAATTTATGGAGTTTACACTTCGCTTTGTGCCCCCGTCCTTCCATACACTACGTCAGACCTTAAAACTTGAACTTTTGCCATTTTTGTGCTTTTCAATTTTTATTTAAATCTTTTGGAAACTGTGAAAAGAGATTAAAGTTTTCTTAAGATTTTAGAATAGATTGGTTATAAACCATTCTCGGGAAAAAATTCTCAAGAGACAATCTGCTTCTTTTCAACTAAGTTTGAATAGATGTTCTGGAGGTGTACTTAATTATGGACTAACGAATGACTTCAGTCTATTAACGCACGCAGTATTAAACAACGAAGATGACAGAATTAAGAAACGTAGAATGCAAAGAATCTCGATAATGAGCAGAATTGATGGAGATCTCAAGGATCTTACTTAAATCAAACAATAAATAATACAAATTATTAAAACAAAAGAACATTGAACACATAATAAGCAAACCCGATCATTTCGGGAAGCATATATCAAATTTCGGCTGAGGAAATGGAATTACTAAAATAAGAGGACAAAAAGGAATAATAAGCCATGGAAATGCGAAAATGATTGAACAGTAAAAATTAGTAGTAGGCTGGCGGAGGAGATGCTGATGGGGGTGGAGGTGAAGCATAGGTAGCAGATTGCTCGTACTTCTCAGGTGGTGGAGGTGAAGCATAGGTAACGAATTGCTCGTACTTCTCAGATGGTGGAGGTGAGTAATAAGATGGTGATTTTTCATAGGTCTTTGGTAGAGATGGCAAGTTGTAAGATATAGGCGATTGCTCGTAGTATTTTGGCGGAGGTGGAGGTGATTTATAGGAAGGTGTAGATTCTTTATAGTATGGTGGAGGTGGAGATTTGTAAGAAGATGGTGTTTGCTCATAGTATTTTGGTGGGGGTGGAGGTGACTTGTAATAAGATGATTGCTCATAGTATTTTGGAGGAGGTGGAGGTGACTTGTAATATGAAGGTGATTTCTCATAATAAGTTAGTGGTGGTGGAGACTTATAGTAAACTGGATACTTGTAATATTTTGGTGGTGGCGGTGACTTATAGTATTTAGAGGGCGCATGCGATTTGTAATAAGTTGTTGGGGTTGGTGACTTGTAGTACTTTGCAGGCGATGGCGCTTTGTAGTACTTTGCTGGTGACGGCGACTTGTAGTAGTTCTTTGAAGGAGTTGGCGATTTGTAGTATTTTGCGGGAGCTGGAGATTTGTAGTATTTTGCGGGAGCTGGCTCCTTGTAGTATTTTGCGGGAGCTGGCGATTTGTAGTATTTTGCGGGAGCTGGCGATTTGTAGTATTTTGCGGGACTTGGCGCCTTGTAGTATTTTGCGGGAGCTGGCGACTTGTAGTATTTTACGGGAGCTGGCGCCTTGTAGTATTTTACTGGAGCTGGCGATTTGTAGTATTTTGCGGGAGCTGGCGCCTCGTAGTATTTTGCGGGAGCTGGTGATTTATAATACTTCTTGGAATTGTAAGAAGTTGAGGGAGAAGTATACCCATAAGAGTAATCAGCAACAACAGTGCTGGCTATAAAGCAAATTGCTAAAGCAATTACAAGTAAAGGCAATTGCCCCAGCTTCCCTAAGCTTGTCATTTTGCTTATGCAGCCAACAATATTTGGAGAAAGAATTAAAAGAACTAAAACTTGACTTGCATATTGAGTAGGGAGTTCTGGCTTTTATATAGCTAGGAACATAATATTATCACTTTAGGTTTGTGTTATTGGCACCCACTAAGGTTATAGCTATTTCAAAATATGGGCTTGATCTTTTCTATAATTAGTGGTAGGCATTTTCTCCAAGACTTGACTTGCATAGTTGAGTGTCGAACTTTGATTTTTATATTGCAGTGAGACATCCTTCTTAACATTTATGTAATTGCTACAAGGTTAGCCACTAAGATCATAAGAATTAAGAATAGGCGAGTATTTGGTGGTTAGCTTTTATCTGGTGACTGAAAAAATAATTTAGAGATAAATATTAAAAATGGAGGAAACAATAAGGATACCACGACTTGCATACCATTAGCGAATAATTAAGTTGACTTGTACAAATAATTACGGTATATTGAATATGAAGTTAAAAAACAATTAGGGAAAACCGGCGAATACACACAACTAAAAAACTATTAAATAACTAATATTGTAAAAAGGTAAAAACTAAAAAACTATTAACTGTAATTCTCATTACCAACCTTAGATTGCTCATTTACCTTTCCATATCAACTAGAATTTAGATTTTTGACATGCATGTAATATGCCAAAATTAGTTTTTCTTTTGCTTAATTAATAATGTAAGGTCCCATGAAAATTTGTGCCCAAAACCTATTAGCTCGCCGCGGTTCGGACCCTTTGTACTGATTTAGCATTTAAAAATCAAAGAGTCAAAGTTTTCTAGAAAAGTGATGTTATGCGGTCCAGAATGTGATCGCAAATCAAGTATGCAGACCGTATTTCTGCCACAGAGTGAGTCAGTGTGTTAGTCAAATCTGGGGTCAAAATGCGGTCCATTATGCGATCGCATAACTGATATGCGGACCGCATATGCATAATCATCTTGGAATTTTATAAAGGACAATTATGCGGTGCATTATGCGATCGAATAACGTGTATGCAGACCGCATTTCCGCTGCAAACCCAAACAGAATGTTCAGAGTTTTGGAACGCTTTTGCGGTCCATTATGCGGACCGCATTTTCACTCTACGATCGCAAAGTGCGACCTCAAACTTGACTCGGACTCCTATTTTTCTAAATTTTAAACCCGACCCCCTTTTTTAATAAAACACCCCAATCCTTCATTTTAACATACTTTATGAACAAAATAAGAGAGAGGGAAGAGCGGGTTCTTGAGAGAGAAAGTTCATCTTCACCAATTTGATTTTCAAAGTCACCTAGGCCCGAGAAATTTCAAGTAATTGTCTTCACTTCCGTTCTTGCAGGTAAAATCCCCAATCATTTTTCGTTGGCTTTCATATTCAAACAAAAAGAGGTATTCTCATGCATTGATTCTTGAAAACAAAAGTGGAAATACGCATGCATGTCCTTTAAAACCAAAAAATCTAGTAAGAAGAATTGGGTAGGAGTAAAGAATTATAAAAGAAGGGTCGATAACCTAAATAAGTTCGGGTAGTAATTATGAGCTTAAATTGTAAGTTATATGTGTCAACTTGTGAACTACATTTACGTTGCTAGACTGTTTGGGAGTTGAAAGTAGAAGTTAAGAAGGGAATTCAGCTCCAGGTATGTATGGCTAACTTTGACCTTTGTAAAGTCACTTTGCTTGGCGTACGAATATTTGGTATGTGATGCTTATGTGAACTATTTATGAATTCTTGTGATTGATATGCCTTGAGTATTCTTGGTTAAGTCTTCCGATATAATGGTGCAAGTAAATGGCAACAAACCAAATGTGTGTGTGTGAATGTGTTTATGTGGTAAGAGCTGTGTAACAAATGACCGAAAGAAATCGTAATTGATGCAATTGAAAAAACTGTGGTAATATCATATATGACTTGTCGTGGCAATTATTGTTGTGACTTAAGTTGTACATGGGCTGTTGTTTATGATGGAAATGGTATTGATGTTTATGAAAATTCTTGTGAATTGTTGTTGTTGTTGTTGTGTGAAATGTGATTTGTCCGGTGGGATCTGGTTGCGTGCCGCAACACGAAGTAATAAGGTGTGGCTTGTGGTGATAAGGTAAAACATGACTTGTCCAGTGGGATCGAGTTGCGCGCCGCAACACGAAGTAATAAGGTGTGGGTTGTGGTGATAAGGGTGGCCGAGGTAATAAGGGTGGAAAACATGATCGAAATCACTACCGAAATCATTGATGTGACGGAAAAATGTTGGAAGGGGAAAAGGAGAGATTGTGAAACTTCTTTGGCTTTGGTTGTTCCTTTCATGTGTACTTGATCGTTGATTCTATTGTTGTCTGTTACTTATGTGTTATTTGATTTTAATTGGGGCAAAGTTTGTTCATACATACCAGTACAATTCAAATGTACTGACGTCCCTTTTGCCTGGGGCACTACATTCATGTTATGATTGTAGGTGGATCTATAGCAGGTACTCCAGTCCACCGACAGTAGCACTCATTCACTCCCGTCAGCTGTTGTGGTGAGCCTTTTTCCTCTCGGGGCCCTGCGTGGCTCATGCCGCTTTTCTTCCAAAGTCTTATTTGTGGTATTTGTGTAAGGTATAGCCAGAGCCTTGTTACCGACAAGTATTGTAAAACTCTTTTGTATCCTTAGAGGCTCCATAGACAGAAAATGTGGGTTACGTACTTATGTATTTTGTATTTGGGCAATGAAATTTGTAAACCTTGCTAAGTAACCATGTAAGTTATGTATGTTTTGTAAAAAAAAAAAAGGGGGAGAGGTGTTTTAATTATAAATGGCTATTTCATTTGATTAATGAATAATGAGAACACGGGGTATCATGTGGGATAGGAAGGGCAGCCAGGTCCGCTTGACTGGGGCTACCCGGTCGAGTACCGGTCATGTCCCTTGGTTTTGGGGTGTGACAAATAACGAACTCGAAAAGTTTTAGGTGGCCAATAATAATCTTTTTTTAAAAGAAAATATTACTTTAAGTGGAGAATGATCAGTTTGGCAAATGATGTTAATCCTAAATTAAAAAACCTCAGCATTTAAACTTATTGAAGCAATCCCTGAATCTGAAAAAAATGAAACAAAAACATTAAGAAATATTCATGTAACTTTACAAAAGAAGAGCTAGAGATATAGAGAATTTGTATTTCAATTACAAGATTCTTCGTCAAATATCAAGATTTTTGTACGCTCTGAGAAAATAAAAGTTGTTTACATGATTAATCGACTATGTCAGGAAAAAATATTTAAGGATTTAAAGAAATTTTTTTCTAAAAAAAATTGAAGAGTCGGCCCGCCCTAGCCCGCGGCCCTCTTAGAGCTGGGTTGGACTGGCCATTTTAATGCCCACACATATGGCGGGCCGGCCCGTCCTAGTCCATCAAATTTAAAAGCCCACGAGACTTGGGCAGGGCTAACCCGTTTTGACAGCTCTATAAATTGGGATGTGGGGGCACACACTCATGTTTTACAAATTTCTCATATCGAAACCCTATGCACTTTTCTTCTTGTTTTATTGTTATCTTCTTCTCCTGCTCCAGCGATCCTCGTTGCTCTTAACTTTTTGTTACTCGAATACCCTCTCTTTCTTCAAAACTATGGTTAACATATCTTCTGGTCCCAGCGAGGAAAACAACCAGGTCCCCTTGGCGATAGTTTTGCCTCCTCATGCGGAGGGCGTCTCTGTTGGCGTTGAGGATGAGGATTTCCCTACGGTGGAGGAGATAATTCCTCGTGGTGGAAAAATCGGGTATGATTTTACAAAGGCGTCTAAGGCTGAGCCCGAGGTCTCTAATTCGGCGATGAAAGAGGCTAATTTATTAGAGCTTAAGGCAGAATTCGACATTCCTGCTCGCATCGCATTGGTCCATGCGAGCGGGATATGGTACAAGTTCACCGCCCTAGATATTGTGCGTTCTATGCCTGCACCTTCCATGTCGGCTACACTCTTCCCCTTCTCCCATTGGCAGAGGAGTTTTGCCATTTCTATGGCGTTTGCCCGGGTCATCTCTCGACATACATCTATAAGCTCATTAGGATGCTTACCAAGTTTGTGGAATTGGCTGGGGTCGAGATCACACTTCAGCATTTGATGCATCTCTTCGCCCCTAGTTTCTATAGGGAGATAATGTTGCACATTTACCATCGTGGGGGCAAGTTCCTGGTGGTGAAGATGGATGACAAGGAGAACCATCAATTCTGGCACAATTTTTTCTTCGTTGGAACTGAAGACGTGTTGGCCAATGCAGACGGATTCCCCGAGACTTGGAATTACACTCGTAAGTGTCTTTATCTTAGTTGAGACATTTTATTTACTTACTTAGTAATGGGTATGATCTCTTGCTCCTCTCCTACGCATCAAAGACTACGCCCCCTCATTTGGTCGGGGACATTTTTGATTGGGTCGGTCGGCTCCTCCCTCACATTATGGGAATCCATGAGTGGCCGGTCTTTTTTAAGAAGTTCGGGCTTGCTCCCTCCCTAACCGGTGAGTTTCTTCGTTTTGGCCTCTTAGTAACTTACCTCTTTATAGTTTTCTATGGCTGATCTTCTTTTCTTTTTCGCTTCTTTCATTTCCAGCCCGAGGGGAACATCGAAGGCTCCCTCAGTTGCATTCTATAAGAGGAAAACTGCTTCCTTTTCGACTTCTGCCCCCTCTACAATTGCGTCAAGGTTTGCTCACTCTTCTGTCCCACCTACTGCTACTTCAGTCTCAGTTTCTTCATCTTCTGATAGCGGAGCCTCTGGCTTCACCTTGTATCATTTTGTGGGCGATGAGGAGGAATCATTGCCAAGTGACGGGGACTTGGTGCCCCATAAGAGGAGGTCAGTAGAAGTTGGCGACTAAGTTGTTTGGGCCACGGATTCTGTGATGAATGATTTCATCATCAACCATAGTTCGTGAAAATGGCATCGAGCTAGTATTTGAGGTTCTGAGGTCGGCCAAAGCCGTTGAGGGCGTATCCCTTCCTTCTGTGATGATGGAAGTCGAAAGGCCGACCGCTAGGCTTTTTGATACTTCACGGCAAGAGGGGCCATAGACTTTAGAACCAGCTAATGATATTCCTTTACCGTTTGATGAGAGAAATAAAGGTGTTGCCGAAGATGGTTATGAGATGGGCTAATACATTGATACTGTTGAAGTGCAGATGATGTAGGAAAGGTTTACCCAACTCGAGATGAGGTTGGAGGGGCCTACGAGGACTATTACGATCCCCATGGATCGTGATTTGTTGAAGAATACAGAGAACGTAGTCCCTACCCTCGGGCCTCTTTGCTCTGATTTGGAATCCAATACGCTGAGAAAGCTGGATGACGTCACTCCATCGAGGAGCATAGCCAGCCTTGCCCTTATGGTGAGTATTTCGGGGCTTCATTTTTCGATTGGCATTTTGTTGTGTTCTGTCTTTATTGGTGGGTGTCCTTATTTTTTGCTACTTTTTCTTATGTTCGCATACAATGATTTTGGAGATTGAAAGCTCTCGAAAGGAGGATAGGCGTAAGCAAATTTTTGAGAAGTTGGAGCGCAAGTATCTTGAGTACCATGGTAAGTATCGGAAGATTCGTAGGCATTTTGGCGAGGGTGGCAACTTGTAGTCCCTTCATGGTGAGTTGAAAGAGAAGGAAGACGAGCTAGTGCAAGTCATTAAGAAATGCAGCATCCTTGAAGGCATGTTGAGAGGCAAGGAAGAAGAGCTCGAAGTCAGCAAAGGGGTCAAAGCCCAGTGCAGCGATCTCCAAGCCTAGGTGGTCTCACTACGTGCCGAGCTTGAGGAATGCCAATTCAAAGCAGATGCTCTAAGTGGCAAGGTCGCCAAGAAGGTAAGGATCTCGAGAAGGCGGAGGCTTCGTAGGCCGTGATCCATATTCTTTGTTTTGGGCGAGAAAGTGAATTGGAGATGGCTAGGCTTAAAGAAGAGCTGCTTGATGAGAGGATTGGGGAGCTGGAGAAAGAGACTTCTGGTCTTTACGACCGAGTTACCTCTTTTGAGGTCGAGAATGCCCGATTGTTGGCTCAGCTGTCCTTTTCCCGTACTTCAGATTTTCCTGATGTTCCTTGAGATTTGTACGAGGAGTAGATTCACGCCAAGGCCCAGTTGGATGTGTTTAGAGATTTTATGAGGGCGGGAACCGTTTTAGAGTCCATCTTCGAAGATGCTCGTGTTAAGGCTTGCGAAGCTCGAGTCACTTGCGGGTATGACCCTGCTATGCCAGAGGCCAGTAATGACGAAGGGGACAAAGGTGTGGACTTGCTTAAGCAGGATGCTTGGTATGACACTGTGTATCCTGAGGGTGAAGGCGGCGATGATGAAGGTGTTGAAGGTCAATAGGGGCGATGTTGTCGAGGGCTAAGTCAACGAGGATGTCGCAGACCGTGATGGTGGTGGCCAGTAGTTTTCTCTTTTTTTTATTATATATATATATATTTGTGTAGTTGGTGGTGTCTTCACGAGCCATTGTACAGAAAATATTCTAAGTATCAAATGCCAACTTCGTTATTTGCCTCTGATTCTCTTCCTGTGGTTTGTTTTTGTATGTTTTTTAATTACGCCGCTTGGTTGCCTTGATTTTCCAACTGTGATCACTTAATGGCGAGTGGCGACCAGAGGTTGGTGGGTGTCCGTTTACTTAGTGGGTGTTAGTTTGAACAAGGTCGAATATAACCTAAGTTTAATTTTTTCCGAGAGTCGAAAGGTGTTAATTCAAACGAGGCTAAACATAACCTATGTTTAATTATGACCGAGGGCCGATAGGTGTTAATTCAAAAGGGGTCGAACATAATTTGTGTTTAATTATGGCCAAGGGCCAGTTAGGTGTTATTTCGAACAAGGTCGAACATATCCTTTGTTTATTTATGGCCGAGGGCCAGTGGGTGTTGGTTGAACAAGGTCGAACATCACCTAAAGTTTAAATATGGCCGAGGGCCGATAGGTGTTAATTCGAACAAGGCCGAACATAACCCATTGACAAGGCCCATATGTATTGGAATTTCCTACTCGTACTCTCTCAAATTCTAATATAGTTTAAGATATCGTCCCACAGAGACCGGATAATCTATGCTACTGACTTGTAATATTTTAACTACTATTTGAGAGAATCAAATTGATGAAAATTGAGTAAGGTTTAAAACTTTTTAATTACTTAACCAAAACAAATAACTTTTGGAAGATTTATAATTTAAAAAAAAAGAGCTGAGAATCATTGAATTCACTTGATAATTTTACTATAATAAAATCTCAATTTCTACATTTATTCCTCTAAAGAATAATTGCTTATTTCTAATACAATTATATTTTGCTCACTAATAAATAATCAATTAACAACACTCCACGAGAATTATATTAATTAATCAATTTAAAACAAGTGACGTTTAAACCGAAATATTTTTCTTGCTTGAATTGTGCTAAAAGAAAGTAAAAACTTCGTGAGAATATTTTTACTAAAGATCAATAATCCTGTCTATAACAATTCCTCCGTGAGAATTAAAACTGAGGCAAGCAAGATTACTGACTTGAAATAATAGTTTACTGAAAAATTACTTTCATTCTACTATTTTATTCATCGGTTATTATATATTAATTTTGCTCCGTGAGAATTACAAAATTAATATATGAAAAACTTCGAGATAAAATATACAGACGTGATAACAGAGTAATTAGAAACCATCATTTCAGCACAGTATGAAATGTAAATTAAAAGTTTCAAGTCAAGAATATAAAAAATGAGATCGTATTATAAAATATATCAAGCTTCATCAACTATCCCAATGAAAAGAGATTACTCCATTATGGAGTAAGAAAAGCTAAAAAAGATATGTAGAAGACTAGAAATATTTGAAAGACTAAGGAAATATTTTTACTACAAAGAAAGAAGACCAAGACTAGTTCTTGTCTTACAAAGATTGGATCCACTTATACAAAGAGAGCTTGCAATTTATAGAAAAAGAAGAGTAGCTTTTGTAATGTTCCACGTTTACGAATGTGAAATCCATGTATGTAAAGTGACCTTTGTGTACATAGATTCTATTTATGCAACTATGACACTTGTGCTTCACTCTTGCCTTCATGAGTTAGTGTTGCAAATGTAGGTTACATGTATGCGAATGTGACCTTTGCAAATATAGATTCCACGCATGCATCTATGACTCTTTTACTTCCATTCTTGACTTGTTAGACTTGCAAATGTAGGTTCCATGTATGCGAATGTAACCTTGTGTATATAGATTCCACATATGGAACTATACTCCTTTTCATCTCTAATTTTCTCTTTCCATAAGCCCATATGTATATTGCACATTTGTGAATATTAAGATGACGTATGCAACTGTGGCTTTGCTTCATTCTCTTGTCTTTTAGATTCTTTCCTTATTTTTCATAATTTCTTTTTCCTACAGGATTTGTTAGAAAATATGTGAGGATAAGATATTATTATTCATATATTATTTTAAGAACTTATTTTTTTACATATAAAATTACTTGAATAATTTATATCCATCACCCATGTTCAATTATGGCTGAGGGCCGATAGGTGTTGATTCGAACGAGTTCGAACATAACCTATGTTTAATTATGGCGGAAGTCCAGTTAGGTGTTAGTTCAAACAAGATCGAACATATCATAAGCTTAATTATGGCTGAGGGTCGATAGGTGCTGGTCCGATCAAGGTCGAACATAACCTAAAGTTTAATTATAGTCGAGGGCCGATAGGTGTTGGTTCGAATAAGGTCGAACATATCCTAAAGGTTAATTATGGCCGAGGGCCAACAAGTGTTAATTCGAACAAGGTCGAACATATCCTATGTTTGGAAAGATATGCCTCTTGGTGCGGAATTTGTCGACGTCATGAACTTTAAGCATTATTGCTTTGTTCGTACACTTGGAGAAATAGAAATAAACTTCATGCATTGCCACTTTGTTCATACACTTGGAGATATTTACGAATTTTTGGGTGTTGGCTGGCATTGCAGTCCCAGTCTCGGTCTATCTAGTCCCTTCAGTGGACTACCTGGAGAGTTCTTGAGAGGTCGAGCAATGAACTAGTCGTCCTGTGCTTCGACTTGCGTACTTCAACTTGAAGTGTTCCCTTATCTCCTCACTAAAAACCTACTTGAGAAAACCCAATTGGGGCAAAACTATAGTGAGCGAAAAAAAGAGTACGACTTGGGGGACACTTTTATCTTTCAAAAGTTGAAGTACTTAAGGTGTGCAATATTCCAGTTGTTTGGTAGCGGCTTTCCTTCCATTATTTCTAGTTGGAATGACCCTTTGTTTGCTTTTGCTGTCATTTTGTACGGGTCGTCCCAATTTGTTCTTTGTTTGCCTTCCCGCAGGTCTTTCCTTGCTTGAGTTTTAGCTTTAAGCACATAGTCCCTAACTTTGAGCAGTCTGACCTTTGCTTTCTTGTTATAATAGCGTTTTTCTTGTTGTTTTTGGGGGATCATCCTTATGTACTCCATGTCTCTTCATTCTTCAAGTTCGTCGAGCTCCTGCCTTTTGCTTTTGTCGTTCCTTGGTACCCTCTCATGGAAGTACCTAAGGCTGGGTTCTTCGACCTTGACTAGTATTATTGCATCGGTCCCATAGACCAGAGAGTAGGGCGTCTCTCATGTGCTTGTCTTTAGCGTGGTTCGATAGGCCCACAACACTTCTGGTAATATTTCTAGCTACAATCCCTTGGCGTCTTCAACCTTTTTCTTTATGACCTTCAATATCAACTTGTTGGAGGATTCTGCTTGCCTGTTACCCGCGGGGTGATATGGAATTGAGAGTATTCTTTTGATATGCCATTTCTCAAAGAACTCGGCGATTTTCTTCCCTGTGAACTGGGGTCCATTGGCGCAACTGATCTCCTTGTAAAGGCCGAACCAGCATGCGATGTTCCTCCATATAAAGGTGATCATCTCTTGTTCATGTATTTGGGCGAAAGCTCCTGTTTTAACCCATCTAGAAAAATAGTCAGCTAAAACTAAAAGGGTACATTACCTCACCCAGCCCAGAGGGGGCTCACGATGTCCATTCCCCATTTGATGAACGGCTAAGGTGAGGTAACCGAGTGGAGGTGTTCACCTGCTTGATGTATTAGCGGAGCGTACTTTTGGCATTGCTCGCACCTTTTCACAAAGTCTACGACCTTCTTTTTCATGGTGGGCTAATAGTATCATGCCCGTATAAGGCATGTGACAAGAGCTCAATTACCGGAGTGAGCTACACAATGGCCCTTGTGGACCTCTTCAAGGACGAGCCGCGTCTAATTTGGAGGGATTTTGCTAGAGGGCTGCCGTAGGTCCTTTTATATAGGTTGTTGTGGATGATACTATATCTGGCCGCTTTCATTCTCAGTTTCTTGGCTTCTTTTTAATCTTCTAAGAGTGTGCCTTCCTGCAAATATGTAATAATGCGATTGCACTAGTCACAGGTTAAGCTTATTGTTATTACCTCGATTTGGTCGAGTGATAAGTTGAGAAGGTGGACAACGTTCTTGTCTCCTATTACGATGTTTTGGTGGTTGCGTCCAGTTTAGCTAGACCGTCTGCCTCGACATTTTGCATCTGGGGAATTTGGTCGAGTTTGCATTCGTCAAACTCGGTAATAGCTTGCAGATTTTAGTCTGGTATTTCTACAACCTTTGTTCTTTAATTTTTTAAGTCCCTATGAGTTGGTTGACTACGAATTGGGAATTACTACGTGGTTTTAACCGTCTTTCCCCGTATCTGAGTGCTAATCTCAAACCTGCAATTACGGCCTCATACTCGGCCTCGTTGTTAGTCGTATCTGGGCACCTTATGGACTGTAGAATTACTTTACCTGTAGGAACTTCGAGTATGAGTCACAGTCGGACCCTGACGTGTTAGATGCACCGTCAGTGAATAGGACCCATAGGTCCTGCGTCTGAGGAGAAGCGTGGGCAGCTTTTCTTTCAACTTCGGGCATTACTTTTGCACTAAAGTCTGGGACGATGTCAGCTTCCCGATAGCTCGAGTTTATGCAAAATGCTCCTTACTGGGGAAGTCGTGATGACCAATATAGGGTGGCACTGAAAATATGGTCTAAGCTTTCGCGAAGCTATGACTAAGGTCAGGGCTAGTTTTTCGAGGTAAGGGTACCTCGTCTCGGCATCAAATAGTATTTTGCTAATGTAAAAGATGGGAGATTGCGTACCTTTATTTATCGAACTAGGATTGCGCTCACAGGTATTTCGGTACAGCGAGGTAAATGAGCAGGCGTTCCCCTGGTTCTGGCTTTGAAAGCAGTGGTAGTGACGAGAGGTATTACATCAACTCCTTCATGGTCTGGATACATTCGAAGTCCATTGAAGGCCGATAACCTTCTTGAGTACATCAAAAAACCTGTGACCCCTGTCTGATGCTCGTGAAATGAATCTAAAGGGCAACGATACGGTTGGTCAACCTCTGAACAAGTTTTTTGGTGGTCAAGTGTTACAGTATTCCCTCGATGGCTTTGATTTGATCATGATTGACCTCGATTCCTCGTTGTGATGCCAGGAAGCCCAAAAAGTTTCCTGAGGCCATATGGAACACACACTTTTTGGGGTTCAGTTTCATTCCGTATTGTCTGAGTATGTCGAAGGTCTCTCTCAGATGGCCGATGTGATCTTTTTTTCTTTTAGAGTTGACTAGCATGTCGTCTATATAGAATTCCATCGTATTGCCGAGCTGGTCTTTGAACATCCTCATCACCAACCTTTGTTAAGTTGCCCCCGCGCTCTTTAACCTAAAAGGCATGACCTTGTAGCAGTACGTCCCTTGATGGATGATGAAGGTGGTCTTTTCTTGATCCTTTTCTTCCATGAGGATTTGATTATAAACTGAATAGGTATCCAAGAAGATAGCAGTTCGTGCCCGGGTGTTGCATCGATGAGTTAGTCGATATGGGGTAATGGGAGCAATTCTTTTGGGCATACTTTGTTTAAATCTGTGAAATCCACACACATCTGCCATTTCTCGTTCTTCTTTTTAACCTTGACCACGCAACGACCCACTTGGGGTACTTCGATTCCATGATGGAGCCATTTTCCTATAGCTTTTCTATTTTTTCACGTACCGCATCATTGATTGCAGATTTAAATTTACGCCTAACCTGCCTCACTAGGAGGTGGAATGGGTCGACGTTCATCTTGTGAGTGGCAATTTCCTTCGGGATACTCGCTATATCCCTGTATATTTCTATGCTTATTTTTCTCTATCTGTTTGTTGAGTGAGCGTGCTTTCTAGGGCGATGCAGTAGTATTCTCGTGATGTTGTTCCCCTCGTATGCTGATTATTCCCAAGGAGTCGAGAACTTGATGACCTAGTACAAACTGGAAGGGAAGACCCTCATGGTGTGTATCCACGGTCGCCCTATTATGGCATTGTACGTCGTGTCTTGGTCCATGATGTAGAACGTGGTTTCCAGAGTGACGCCACTGTCCAGAACGGGAAGTGTGATCTCATCGGACGTACGCTCGACTGAATTGTTAACCAGTTAGCGTGATGCAATGCCACACTATCTTATCTTCGAGTTTCATTTTTGCAAGTACTCGAGGATGGATAATGCATGCGCTGCTCGGTCAGAGATAGGAAAGAATCCAAAGCTTGCAATCGTCCACCATAATTCTTCTAACATCAGTATCTAAAATTTGTAAAGTAATAACAAAGGCATCATAGTGAGGGAAAGCCAAACCATTGGTATCTAACGTATCAAATATGTTCTCTTCGGGTTCATCGTACCGTTCATGGGTGATCGACTGTTCGAGCTTGTCGGTAGTAGTGAACTTCACGCTGTTGATGGAAGCAACGTGAATGGTACGAGTTGGTGACAATGATTTTGGCGTTCCTTGGTGTTGTTCTCATCCTCTGGAAAATTTGGTCCTTCCACAATCGCTCAGCAACTCTTTTAGGTGTCCTTATCGTAACATGTTCACGACCTCCTACCTTAGGGCGATGCAATCTTCAGCTTTGTGCCCCCGTTCCTGGTGGAACTCGAAGAGGGTATTTGAGTTTCTTTTGTGGCCACTTCACCTTTGGTCCGAGTTTCTCTAAGGCATAGACTATTTCTGTAGGTGACACACAAAAGTTGTGAGCGGATAATAAATGAGGCATACCTCTTTCATTCCGGTGAATTCCTGTCCTTGATCTAAGTGGTCCCTATTCGTAGCGTGAGGAGGACGCAACGACCGCTATGACATATGGGTGATGTCGCTCCCTATTGGTTCGCGGAGCTGCGAGGTCCCTTCTGGCATCATTCCTTCGATCTTTTATGGACTCGGCTTGTACCGAGTTCAGCTGATGAGTTGGTCCATTGAGGTCGTCCTCATCTGCCCAAACCTCGTCACAATATGCGTTGTGTATTTCACCCCAAGTGGCTGGAGGATACTTTACAGTTGACTCAATAGCTTTCTAGTCGCCCTCGAACTGTCCCTACTCATCCCGTTCTGGAAGGTTGCGACTGCTATCCCTTCTGACATATTCAGCAGGGTCATTCTTACTCGGCTGAAACGGACGAAGAAGTCCCTCAGTGTCTCTCCTAGAGATTTTTTAATAGCGAATATGTTTTTGCTCTTGCCTCAGGTTTCTTGGCCTCAGCATGGGCCGTTACGAACTTGTCGGCCATTTCTTCAAAAGTTTCAATGGAGCGTGCAGGTAGTTGTTAATACCATATCAACGCTCCTCCTGTGAGGGTTTCACCGAATTTCTTCAACAAAATGGAGGGTATTTGTTCTTTGGCGAGACCATTGCCTTTCACGACGGTGACGTAGTGGTCATATAGTCCTTAAGGTCAGTCGTGCCATCATATATTCTTAGGTAGGGCAACATTTTGAAGGTTCTTGGTATGGAATGGGGGGCTGCATCATCACTGTATGGCTACTCGATGAATTGGTTGGCGTCTCTCTTCGGCAACAATTTGGGGGCGCCCGGTATTTCATCGACTCTCTCCTGGTGTTCTTTCATTTGATCTCATAGCACCTTGTTCTCGTTCTCCATTTCCTCCATCCTTTTGAAAATGGTTGCAAGAGCGTGTTATGTGTTGTGTCCGGCGTATAGGCATGGTGACGAGTATCTATACGTTGGGGGTCGAGCATGACCGTGAGTCCTAAATTGCTAAATTGTTGTATTCTTATTTGATGCTTATGAGAAATTATTTGAAGATTTTTGAAGTTGAGCAAGTAATTGTTATGACTGAGTAATTGTATCAATTGTGTTAA
>MU679292.1:196394-232707 GCA_026770625.1 Nicotiana glauca | reverse complement strand
CAAGTGGCGACTCTGATTTCTTAAATAATAAAAAACGAATCCCGTTTCGATTGTCCTTAAAGTGGAAAAACTCCTTTATTACTATATCTCTTCCCGGGGTGTAGTAAAGGCCGATAAAAGCTTCGGAAAAAGGAGGTGTGACAGGCACATAGTTCAAACTAACAACATATACAAGAAACAATATTAGTCTGTACCAGACTGCTAAGTGGTTGTACCGGCTATATTTCTTTGTAATAAATGTACATGTACTATGTTGGGATTCCCACTTCCTATATAAAGGGGACCTTTACTATTTTTTACATATACATATAGAACATACAACATTCAGTACAAGATCATTCTCTCTACTCTCTAACTTAAATATATTCTCTCTTTGTTCTATTACTCATATTTATTGCCTACATTTATTGGGTTCCATTAATTGTTCTTCATTTATTGCTTATTATTCATCATAAAGAGCCTTTATCAAAGCTCTAAAAACTATTAGCCCTTCATCGGCCGACTACAGCTCAGTATCGAGCTTGACTTCGAGGCCCCGTGTAACCAAGCTCGAGGCCACAATTCTCAGCCGCTCGGTTTGTTCAAACATACTATTTTTAAGTTCTTATCTTGTTTCCTAGTCTTATACTTAGCATCTATTGCTTAAAAACTAGCATAAGAATAGATCACATATTTTTATAACCATAAAATCAAATCTAATTGTAATTACCATTTTCAAGGTAAACAGTTTGGCGCCCACCGTGGGGCTAAAAATAATAGTGACTGTTTCTTGTTGGTTTACTACATAACACAAGTTATCTTTCATGCTTTTTCTTGTCCCAGAATCTTTGATTTCAGGTCAAAATATCTAACCCAGTAAACGCATATGAAAATAGCGGTCTTGAGGACCATGGAGAGAACGGTGTAGATGTTCTAGGTACTGGTGTACCACCACAAAACCCCAAGAGTACGCCAGAATCGATCCCTAGGGGTACAGTATCATGCAACGCTCAATACGTTGACATCAGTACCCACATTAATCGTAATACACTCCAAGAAAGACAATAGAAAACTAGGGAAAATCCCACCCGGGAATAAAGAAAGGAAAATAGGAGAAACATAGAGGGAAAACCTCAGCACATCGTTCATATGATCATTAAGGGGGGGGGGGGGACCGAAATCCCTCAGGGACCCGTGATCAAATGGGTGAAAGTGTCCGCTGAAATGGAAGGGTCGATTCGGGGCAGCATGCCCGAAGGCATCCTTGCATTTAGCAAGGAAGATTTCGAGACCTCGACTCAACCACATAACGATGTGCTAGTAATTTCTTTTATGTTGAATAACATTCAAATTAAATGTGTACTCGTGGATCCAGGTAGCTAGGCCAACGTAATCATGTCAAAGGTGGTAGAGCAACTTGGACTACTCGATCAGATTATACCTACCTCGGAGTCCTCAGCGGCTTCAACATGGCCGGCGAAGCTACAAAGGGCGAGATCACCCTCCCCGTTAATGTTTCTGAGGCAGTTCAGGATGTCAAATTCCATATCATCGAAGGTGACATGAGGTACAATGAATTGCTTGGTAGGCCGTAGATACACAATTTGAGGGCAGTACCGTCAACCCTGAATAAGATGATAATGTTTCCAACGAAGGACAATATAAAAACAATATATAGAGAATAACATGTGGCAAAAGCAATCTTCACGTCCACTGGGAAACATCAGATTCTATACACTCTACCTCGAAAGAGCCGAGAGGCAAACATACCCCCAAGGATGATAAAGAAGATTTCCTCACTCCCAGGACCTTTGTTGCCCTCGAAGAGTCAGACGCAACAAAGTCGACTATTGAAGAACTAGAACAAGTTGTTATGATTGAACATCTCCCAGACCGAAAGGTATTCCTAGGAATAGGATTAACCCCCAAACTCAGGAAAAAACTCATTCAATTTATTATTACTAACATCGATTTGTTTTCTTGGTCCCACTTAGATATTATAGTGATCCCACTGGAAATAACCAACCATCGTCTAAGGGTCGACCCCAGATTCAAACCGGTAAAGCAAAAAAGAAGACCCTAGTCCGAAGTAAAACACGCATTCATTAAGGACAAGGTAACAAAACTCCTCAAAATAGGGTCTATTCGGGAGGTAAAGTACCCCGAATGGCTGGCCAATGTGGTGGTAGTTCCCAAAAAGGGAAATAAGTTAAGAATGTGCGTAGATTAAAAAGACTTAAATAAAGCACACCGCAAAGATTCATTCCCGTTACCTAACATCGACCGTTTGATTGATGCCACGGACGGGCATGAGACCCTCACTGTTCTTGATGCCTAGTCGGGGCATAATTAAATTCAGAAAAACCTCGAGGATAGGGAAAAAACTTCATTCAACACGAAGTACGGTACATATTGTACAATGTAATGCCCTTTGGGTCAAAAAATGCGGGAGCCACGTACCATCGCGTAGTTAATAAAATGTTCGAACATCAAATTGGCAAATCTATGGAGGGTTTATATTAATGACATTCTAGTTAAGTCCCTGCACACAGAGGATCATTTAACTCATTTGTAGGAGACATTCGACATCCTCAGAAGCTATAACATAAAGCTCATTCCCGAGAAATGTACCTTTGGGGTGTGTTCGGGAAAATTCGTAGGATTCATGATGTCAAACAAGGGAATCGAGATCAACCCGACAAAATTAAGACCATCGAAGAAATCACGGTGGTAAACAATGTGAAGGTCGTGCAACAGCTGACAGGGCGGATAGCAGCCTTGGGCCAATTCATATCGAGGTCATCAGACATGAGTCATCATTTCGTCTCCTTACTAAAAAATAAAAACAACTTCGAATGGACTCTAGAATGCCAATGCGCCTTGGAAGAGTTAAAGCGATATCTGACTAGCCGCCTTTACTCCACACACCAAAAGAGGATGAAACATTGTATATATACCTGGCCGTATCTGAGATAGTGGTCTGCAATTAGCAAAAGGCCTAGGAGTTGAAGTCATCGAAGCAAGATGTGATTCCCTCCTGTTAGTAAATAAGGTAAATGGGAGCTTCAGGGTTCGAGAAGACATGATGAAAAGATACTTAGACAAAATTCAAGTCACATTGCTCTGCTTAAAAGAATGGACTTTGGTCCGCATACCTCGAAAGAAGAATAGCAAGGCCGATGCCCTCGTAAACCCGGGATCATCTGTCGAAGAAGATGACCTACTCCCCGAGGCTATCGTTCAACTATCCAAATCGATGATCGAGGAGGGTCATGCTAAGATCAACTCCACTAGCTTGACATGGGATTGGAGAAATAAATATATCGATTATTTGGAAAGTGGAAAACTACCCGTGGATCCAAAGGAGTCGAGGGCCCTACGAACTAAAGCAGCCTGATTCTCGCTTGATGGAAACAAAACTCTATACAGAAGAACCTTTGATGGGCCCTTAGTGGTATGTTTGGGGCCGAGAGACATATATTATGTGCTCCGAGAAATTCACGAGGGCACCTGCAGAAATAACTCCAGTGCCGATTCCTTAGTCCAAAAGGTGATCAGAGTAGGCTACTATTGGGACAGCATGGAAAATGACACCAAGGCATTCGTCCATAAATACGACAAATGCCAGAGATTTGCCCAAATGATTCACTAACCCAGTGAATAGCTACATTCGGTCTTGTCGCCATGGCCGTTCATGAAGTAATGGATGGACATCGTCGGACCTCTTCCAGTGGCACCAGGTAAAGCTAGATTTATTTTTTTTATGACTGACTACTTCTCAAAATGGGTGGAAGCGCATGAATTCAAAAAGATAAGAGAAAAAGAAGTCATTAACTTCATTTGGGACCATATCATGTGCCGATTTGGCATTCCTTCTGAGATAACATGTGATAAAGGGAAACAGTTCATTGGAAGCAAGGTAACAGAGTTCCTCGAGGATCATAAAATCTAAAGAATCCTATCGACACCTTACTACTCGTGTGCAAATGGTCAAGATGAATCTATAAACAAGACCATCATTCAAAACTTAAAAAAGAAGTTGGAAAGTACTAAAGGAAAATGGAGGGAGATATTACCTGAAGTGCTATGGGCATATCGAACAACTCCAAAATCAAGCACAGGAGAAATGCCTTTCTCTCTAGTATATGGCGTCGAGGCTTTTATACTAGTTGAGTCGGGGAGCCAAGTGCCAGATTCCGACACTCCACCAAAAGCTCAAATAATTAGGCCATGACTGTGGCCTTCGAAATATTGGATGAAAAATGAAAAGCTTCGTTGGTCCGAATGGCCGCCCAGAAACAAAGGATTGAAAGGTATTGTTACAGGAGAACAAATATCCGAAATTTCGGAGTCAGTGACTTAGTCTTGAGGAAATTTACCCTCAACACTTGAAACCATATGAAAGGAAGCTGGGCTAAAACTGGGAAGGACCGTACCGCGTCCTTGGAGTAATCGGCAAAGGGTCCTACAAGCTCGGCACCATGGAAGGCGAACAACTTCCGAGAAATTGGAACGTATCAATGCTCAAATTTTATTACTGCTAAGGTGTCCAATGGAATACGCCAAAACATCCCTCGACTCAAAGATCTTGGGTTTTAAAGTATGCGTTGCACTCTTTTCCTTCGATCAGATTTTTATCTCAAGAATGGTTTTACTGGCAAGGTTTTAACAAGGCAACTTCTATATGGTACCTAAGGGGAAATTGTGATGGCAAATTAATCAACAAGATATTATTGGTGAGAAAATAGGCTAGTTAATATGATATATTACTTGGCCAGATTCCTTATGCTCCAAGATCTACCTTATGGAATATTCTTATTCCTTTCCAAGAAAGAAACAACTCCATTTTTTCCATCTACCCAATTAGAAGCATTTATTCAAGAACCAAGACTACATATATCACAATCTAAATAAAACTAATTAAAACAATACTAAGACATACTACTCAAACAACATAAAATCACAAATCAACCAACATGCGCACCAAGCTATCACAATACAATGAAATGTGAATGAAATTGAGAAATGGACCTTTTATTGATGAAAAAAGCTAAAAATTGCAAGTTAATCGGGCTAAAGAAAGCAGCAATCCTTTGATCGAAACACCGAAATTATAAATCGGAACCTCGAATTGACACCGTAAAACTCAAAACCAAAGGGACCTCAATCAAACCCCATCGGATTCCATGGTTTTGAAATCGAAAATCAGAGGAAAAAGCTAAAATTTCTATGGACCAAGTGAAGTAAAACAGAGTCTTCCGGCCAAACAGAACTTCAGTCGGAAAACCAAACCACGGCCGAAGAGGCTCCAAACAGCTCCAACGTTAAGCTCCTGTCAACACGAAATAGCTGCTTTTATCGTCATCACCCAAGCTTTTGCAATCTCTAATATTTGGGTAAGACCAAATTAATTTATAAAGTTTGAGATCTTCTCCATGTGAAGTATTTCATTCCCTCTGTTTTTGTCACCTTTCATTCCCCTATTTTGTCGTGTCTTTTTTTTTTGGTCCTAGGAGATTAACTTTTAGAGTCTTTTTATTTTATGAGAATGAGAGAAGAGTTAGGGTGGGCCTCTTATTTCTTATTCCCTTAGGTGTGTGGGCGTTATTGGAGATCGGGGAGGGGGGATGGTCTCTCGTGTATAGGGTGTTCAAGAGTGAAGAAATAGCTGCGGCTGAATGTCCTCTAGGTTAGGGGTTGTGTCTAGGTTTAGGATTTTCTTAAATGTGTATTAGGATGTATAAGAAGAAGGGAAAGTGGGTCTTAGGGTTTGTGCTTTTAAAATTGGGTCATCTTTTTGGACTTTTTCAATTAAGACCAAACAAAACTAGCCTCAAATTTCATATACTTTCTTCTAAACAAGACTAAAAATACTACACCATTTACTAATTAATCCTACTTAAGTAAAATAACTATTAAAGTAAAACTATTTTTGGTATTTGTTTAAATAACATACTAAAACATAAAAAATGAAAAAAATCATTGTAAAATTAAAACAATATTCTAGGAACTATTTTTGTATTTTTGAATTTAATGTAAGGTAGATAAATTAAAAGTAACTAGATAACAGTATTAATTAGATAAATAAATGAAAATATCTTTTTTAATTTTCATTTTTTTGGTAAAATAAAGTAAAAGAGTCAAAACTATTTAGAATAGCGATACTAAACCTAAACTAAATATCTACGCTAAAATGTGTAAAATATTTGGAAGGGTCAAAAATTATATGTCTACAGCTGTCCCTCTTTGACTGTAAACGCGAAGAGTTTTCAGACAAAGAACAATGAGATAGGTTTTTTGACCCGACCCTTATATAGAGAGACCAAAAACTAAGAGAAAGGAGAATGTGACCGAGCCTTGGTATCTGAGCTACCTATATACCCTTGGCTATAAAGGAATCAGGTCACGTATAGTTCAGAAGTGAATGAGGTGATGGAGTATACCGATGTGGAGATCCGATTAAGGTGTCATCGAGGTTCCATCCGCGGTCCCATTATTACATTAAAATCAAAATCTAAAAGAACTAAACAAACCTATCAGCTATGAATTATAAGATTCCTATCTGTGAGCCTTCTGAAGCTTGATCTTGAGTCTTGGTTGGTTCTTCATGTGGACTCTGATCTGAATCTTGATCCTTGTTAGCTGCAGGTGTTGGTTCTTTACTTTTTCAACTTCTCAGATCAAGGCAGGACATGCAAAGCTTTTGACTTCAATCACGTCTTGACCAGTCCACATCTTTTCTTCGCTTCTTCACATTGAGTTCACTTCTTTTTTTTTCTTCTTTTTTTCTTTATTTTGGATTGAGACTCATTCTTTTGGTCGTCTCAAACCTTGTGCCTCGAGGTAAACCTGCTCAGACACCAAAATAAACAAACAAACAATATTTTTCTGCCCTAGTTTTCACTAGGAAAAAATAGTGAGTTATTGTAACAATATTCTAAACTACTTCTTTATTAAAAGCAGTAAAAGTTAGGATTGTGTATCCTTGGGATAAAGAGATTAGGAAGTGGAGACCCTATATCTAAAATGAAATCAAGTAAGAATTGGATGCCCTAAGTTGGAAAGATTACCAGGTTATGCTGGCATCAACTAATGAGTGGGACCCTATATTGGGAAAAGATTACCAGGTTATGCTGGCATCAACTAGGGATTGGGACCCTATGATGGAAAAGATTACCAGGTTATGCTGGAATCCACTAGGGAGTAGGACACTATGTTGGAAAGTTAGACTACTAAATTGTGTACCTACGCTAAAATGAATCAAGAAGGATTTTTTTGGTGTTTTTTTAAAGGCATGAACAAATGACTTCCCTTTTTTTGTTATCTTAGGAGAAAGATTCATAGGATTATGATTTCTATCCTAGGAGAGAATTCATCAAACTATATCTTCTATTTTAGGAGAAAGATTCATCAGGCTAAGACATTTGTCCTAGGAGGAAGATTCATCAGACTAGATTTTCTATCTTAGGAGAAAGATTAATGAGACTAACATTTTTATCCTAGGAGAAAGCTCATTAGACTAGGTCTCTTTTTTTGTGTGTTATCATATAAGAAAGATTCATCAGACTAAGATTTTGTATCCTAGGAGGAAGTTCATCAGATTAAGTTTTCTACCTTAGGAGAAAGATTTATCAGACTAAGATTTTGATCCTAGGAGAAAGTTCATTAGACTAGGTCTCTTTTCTTTTTCTTTTTTGGTATCTTAGGAGAACGATTCATCAGACTAAGACATATATCCTAGGAGAAAGTTCCTTAGACTAGGTCTTCTATCTTAGGATAAAGATTCATCAAACTAAGATGTTTATCCTATGAGAAAGATTCATCAGACTAGGTTTTCTATCTTAGGAGAAAAGATTCATCAGACTAAGATTTTGATCCTAGGAGAAAGCTCATCAGACTAGGTTTCCTATCTTAGGAGAAAAATTAGTCAGACTAGATTTTTATTGGGAGGAAAATCCATTAGACTAGGACTTTTTATCCTGAGAGTAAAGAATGTGAATATAAATGGCAAGATTTTATGCACACTAGCAAAATAAAGGCAAAGATTTGAGAAACTTCTCTTTGCCAGCTCTTCTGTTATTTTCTTTTTGTTTTTTTTTTGTTTTTTTTGCTTTTAACCATTTTCCTTGCATTGCTTTGTTCTTGTTTCATACAAAGAAAATTTGTCAGTTTATAAAATGGTGGTCGATTTGTAGCCTTGAGTCTTGGGCAGGTTAGCTTCAGCTCAATCAGCTTGAGTCGGCTTCAAGAGACTTTTGCTCTGCATCAACCCTGATTGTTTCACACCCGATACAATTTGTATTTGTAGCTCAATCAGCCTTATCCAAACTGGAGATCTTTTCTTAGGTGACCTTTTCTGATTTTGAATGACTCCTTACCTTTAGTAATTTGTCTGTCAAAGAGAATCACCAGTTATGTTTGCTTGTGCGAAGTAGGCTGACAAGAGTCTTTTGGGGAAGCCTTTGCATGAATCCTCAAGGAATATTGATAGTAACAACTGAGTGTTCTGGCCAAATTAACTTTATGCAACTGAAAATCTAGTAGCAGATTATGAAATCTTTTCTTGATTGTTTTGACAATGACAGACTCAGTATGATGGACACAATGATGCAAAGAAACAAATATTAACAAGAAATGCCCCTGTCGGAAGGACATTAGGAGGAGTTTTTTTTCTTTTTTTTTTTCCAATAACTATCCTTAATGATCACGACCTACATTTTGGACTTAACAGTTGATCTATCGAACTAATCCAATCTTCCATTTGACCATTCTTATGACTTTTGATATCAGACTTGTTCGTGCCAATCCTTTTCATCAGCTTCATGACTCGCTTTCGACTAGTGGTGCCCCGGGGGGTTTTCACCAACATGTCTCTCTCATTTATTCATCTCTGCTGACATTTGACAGTTCTTTTCTTCTTCGTGTTTTCACTTCACCTTTCAAAGAGCTTCCCCAGTTTGTACTCTTCGGGTATGGACTTTTATTATTATTATTATTTTTTCTCATTTTTTGGACTTTTGACTCTAAACTTGATTCCAAAAGAGGGTGGTCAAAGAAAATAACGTAGGCACAAAAGGGGTAACAAAGGGTATATACTTTTTAGGTAGCAGCAAAAGGGCCTCCCAGCCTCAAGAATGCCAAACATAGTATCCTTTTGTGATCAGAGCATCGATGAACATGCCTATCTTCTTGGTGTGTCGTGGTCGAAAGACACCTTTCATCCATTAATTTCAAACTTCCAACAAACTTCAATTGATTCTTCTTCAAAAATGTCTTTTTTCGGTTATCCAATTCAGGATTAAATCAGTTTTCTAAGATCTGGCCAAAAATTCATATGCATATCAAGTCACTAGAACTAGCGGCGAAAGAACTAAGCATGGAATGAGACAAAAGGACAAACTGTATTTCATTAAGTAAATGATGAAAGGTATAAAAACAAGACAAACAACCTAAGATCCGAGTTACAACCCTAAAATAACCCAAATATTGAAAATAGTGTCACGACCCCAGTTTTCCCTCTTTGTCACGGCACCTAGTCCCTACAACTAGGTAAGCCTAACAAGTGTGGAAAAAACAATCAAGACTTTACAGAATTTTAACTTAAACCAAATTTAGCAAAATGAAATCGGAATATGAAATGCCACTCGGCATGTACAACACAATAACTCAAACATCTACAACACTATCTCAAAACTCAAAAACTCACGGGAACACAAACTAGAAGAAAGATATAGTAAAGTGCTCTAATCTCCAGAGTATTTAAATCAACAGTACGATAGAATGGCTAACACTACAAGATAGAATAAAGATGGAGACTCTTCGGTCTGGGGGACATGGCAGATGTACCTTGACGTCTCCAAAAGCTCTCCCGGCCTCAAGGATGATATGCCTGGGTAGCGGTACCTGGATCTGCACATGAAGATCATGCATAGGAAGGGCATGAGTACACCACAGCGGTACTCAGTAAGTGCCAAGCCTAACCTCGGTTGAGTAGTAACGAGGAAGGTCAGGGCCCTATTGAGGTAAAATAATAATAGTAATGACAGGATAAGATAGACAGTATGATTGAGAATCTACGAAAAGATTCTATACATATAACAAGAGTACAATAATAGAAAAATAGAAATAAAGGCAGAACATAAGGAAATACCGCTCCCAACAAGAATAATAATAACTGGGGATCTGTCAATATCCAAAGGATCTCTTGGTATCCTCGATATAAATGTTAGGGATCTCCTAGTATCCTGAGGATCTCTTGGTATCCTCAATATAAATGCTAGGGATTTCTTGGTATCCCGAGGATCTCTTGGTATCCTCAACATGAATGTCAGGGATCTCTTGGTATCCCGACGATCTCTTGGTATCCTCAATTTGAATGCCAGGGATCTCTTGGTATCTCAATGATCTCTTGGAATCCTCAATATAAATGCCTGGGATCTCTTGGTATCCCGCACCCCAGTCCAAATCATAACTTCCATACTAGGGATCTCCCGGAATGCCATTTCGTAGTCCCAATTTAAAATACACAATAGTGACATACGAATATTAAATTAAATGCCAACTTCATATAAGTAAACAGTCAAATCTAGCCTAACATGTTTCATATAATGCAATTAAGGCAGCTTAAGCAAATAGGCAATTTAAGTCAACTAAACATGCTCTTCTAACTAACAACAGATTAAGTCAACAATTACAGTAAAGCGGGGAAAAGGGACATGCTAAGGAATACTTTAAGAAAACCGGATTATTCAAAAACTTGAACAAGCACGACCTCGTCACCTCACGCACAAAGTAAATCAGTTACCAAATATCATATCCTAAGGGAAGAAGTCCCCCACACAAGGTTAGACAAGCCTCTTACCTCGAATTGGCTCAAAATCAACTAGAAATCATCCCTTTGCCATGATTATCCGACTCCAAATGGCCCAAATCTATTTGATTCAATTACATATAGCAAATAACATCTCAAACAACTGATTCTACAATTAAATTCAAAGCTAAGACGTGAAACTAGGTAAAATGACCAAAACACCCCTCAAGACAACATCTCAGAATCGGATAAAACTTATATTTTCGGAAACCTCATACTCTCATGAGTCTATACATAATAAGAACACAAAAATCAGAGTCTAAATGACCCCTCATATCCCAGATTAAAAATACAAAATTCCAAGCTCTAGTTCTTCCATTTTTGCCCAAGTTTCCATGAATTTCTAGGTTAATTTCACTATAGAATCACGTTTTAGGTTCAAAATCTTACCTCCAATCGGTTCTCCTTGATTCCCCTTTGAATATCCCTCGAAAAGCTCCCAAAATACTTAGCTATGGAGGAAAAATGGCTCAAAATCGTGGATGAAATATTTTATAAACTTTTTGCCCAATTCTGAACTTCCTTCATCGCGTTCGCAACCACTGCCTTGCGAACGTGAAGGGAAAAATTTAAAAACCTCAAAAACACTCCACGCGAATGCGACCTCTACACTGTGAACGCGATGCATAATTTTCCAGACCAATGCGAATGCGAGACCATAATGCGAGCACGGAGGGTAATTTACACTGGACCCCAATTTCTTATACGTGAACGCCAGAGGCCTTGTGCGAACGCGAAGCACATCATCTGTCCTTCCGTGAACGCGGTCCCACAGACGCAAAAGCGAAGATCAAATCACCTGCCCTAATTCCTTCCTTGCGATCGGGAGGCTCTTTACGCGAATGCGAAGAGCCAATTCTCTATAACACCTAAAATGAAAAATCTGGAACTTTTAAACTTCGAAAATGGTCCGATTAATCACCCGAAACTCACCCGAGGCCCTCGGGACCTCAACAAAAAGCACCGACACCTCCCAAAATCTCATTAAAACTTGTTTCAATCATCAAAATAAATCAAATGACACCAAATACACCAATTCTCGTCGAATTCAAGCCTAAGTTTTCTAAAAACTTCCAAAATATGCTTTCGATAAAAAAACCCAACCAAACCACGTTCGAATGACCTGAAATTTTGCACACACATCCCAAATGACATAACTAAGCTTTAGCAACTCTCAAAATTCCATTCCAACCCTCGGATCAAAATCTCACTATCACACTGAAAACTTCCAAAATTTAAACTTCGGCATTTCAAGCCAAAATGAGCTACGAACCTCCAAAACACAATCCAAACACGCTCCTAACCCCAAAATCACCTAACAAAGCTAACGAAACCCTCAGATTTCCTTTCCAAGGCCGTCTTCACGCTGTTCTAACTATGGACAACTTTCCAACACTTAAGCTCTCATTTAGGGACTAAGTGTCCCAAAACTCTCCGAAACTCAAAGCCGAACATCCCGACAAATGAAATTAGCAAAAATAAACTTGGGGAAAGTAGTTAATACGGGATCAGGGCATTAATTCTTAAGTCGACCAATGGGTTCATCACATCCTCCTACACTTAAACATTCATTCATCCTCGAACGAGCTTAGAGACATACCTGAATTAGTGAAAGGATGAGGGTACAAGTGCTTATATCCTGCTCGGTCTCCAAGGTCGCCTCCTCGGCCAGCTGACCCCGCCACTGAACCTTTATTAAAACAACATTCCTTGACCTCAACTTCCTGACCTGCCCGTCCAATACAAAAATTGGCTCCTCAACATAAGATAGGCCCTTGTCAAACTGGACTGAGCTGAAATCTAACACGTGAAACGTATCACCATGATATCTCTGGAGCACCGAAACATGAAATACCAGATGAACCCCTGCCAGGCTGGGAGGTAAGGCAAGGTCATAAGCAACTTCCTAACATGCCTCAAAATCTCAAAAGGGCCAATGAACATTAGACTCAACTTCCATTTCTTCCCAAATCTCATAACTCCCTTCATAGGCAAAACCCGAAGCAGAACCCGCTCTTCAACCATAAAGGAAACATCACGAACCTTCCGGTCCGCATAGCTCTTATGTCTGGACTGGGCTGTACGGAGTCTATCCCGAATTACCTTAACCTTTTCCAAAGCATCATAAAGCAAATCTATGCCCAATAGCCTGGCCTCACCCGGCTCAAACCAACATGTCGAAGATCTACACCGCCTACCATACAAAGCCTCATACGGTGCCATCTGGATGCTGGACTAATAGTTGTTATTGTAAGTAAAATCCGCCAATGGCAAGAACTGATCCCAAGACCCTCCAAACTCAATCACGCATGCACAAAGCATATCCTCAAGAATCTGAATAGTGCGCTTGGACTGTCCGTCCGTTTGGGGCTAAAATGCTGTGCTCAAATCCACCCACGTACACAACTCCTGCTAAACGTCCCTCCAGAATCGTGATGTGAACTAAGTACCTCTACCTAAAATAATAGAAACTGGAATACCATACAGATGGACAATCTCCCAGATATAAATCTCAGCCAACCGCTCTGAAGAATAAGTGGCACACATAGGAATGAAATGAGCCGACTTGGTCAGCCGATCCACAATAACCCAAATGGCATCAAACTTCTTCAAAGTCCGTGGGAGTCCAGATACAAATTCCATGGTGATACGCTCCCACATCCACTGCGGAATCTCTATTTGCTGAGGCAACCCAACTGTTCTCTAGTGCTCATACTTCACCTGCTGGCAGCTGAGGCATCTAACTACAAGCTCAACTATATACTTCTTCATCTGCCTCCACCAATAGTGCTGCCTCGAGTCCTGATACATCTTTGCGACACCCGGATGGATGGAATACCGCGAACTGTGGGCCTCCTCTAGAATCAGCTTCTGAAGCGCATCAACACTGGGTACACAAACCTGACCCTGCATCCTCAATACTCCGTCCTCGCTAATGGTCCCATCTCTGGCATCACCATGCTGAACCCTGTCCTTAAAGACAAGAAAATGAGAGTCATCATACTGTCGCTCCCTGATACGATCAAATAATGAAGACCGAAAACCATGCAAGCTAGAACCTGACTAGGCTCTGAAAGATCCAATCTCACAAACTGGCTGGATAAGGCCTAAACATCCATCGCCATAGGCCTCTCCGATGCTGGTAAATATGCCAAACTCCCCAAACTCTCCGCCTAGCGACTCAAAGTATCAGTCACTACATTGGCCTTGCCTATGTGATATAAAATAGTGATGTCATAATCCTTTTGCAACTCTAACCATCTCCTCTAGCTCAAATTTAGATCCTTTTGCTCGAACAAATGCTGCAAGCTCCGATGATCAGTATAAATCTCAAAAGGAACTCCGTATAAATAATGGCGCCAAATCTGTAGGGCATGAACAATGGCAGCTAACTCAAGATCACGAATAGGATATTTTTTCTCATGTATCTTAAACTATTTGGACACGTAGGCAATCTGTCACGCCCTGACCTGGGGGAGTGCGACTAGCGCGCAACCAAGAAATCCCGATTGAGCAAGCCTTCTGAGAAATCGCTACCCGACTCGACACAATTACGAGCCTCTATTCCGCTTAGTGTGATTTAAGAGATAAAAAGGGGTTTCACAGTTAATCATGAACATCTCAGCTTATAGAACAACATTAACCCATAGCTTAGACTCCCAAGCTTTCCATACAGTTATAGCATGGTACATGCCATAGTTTAGTTCCCAAAGTACATACAATTGACAGTCCGGAACATAAAATTTCAAAATAAAACATGGTTCTACGACCACCCCGACACCTGTACATGACCCAAGGAAATGTCTACGGAGCCTCTAAAGATACAAGAGTTCAAAATTATAATGCCGGTGACAAGGCCCCGGCCCTACCTTAAAACATGATAACTTACACAATGAAAAGCTACAACCCCTGGGAGGAATGGGGGCTCACCAGGACAGCTATGTAGTGAACAAGGATGCACCACTATCTACGATCGGCACTATCAGTAACGGAACTACCAACGTCTATTCAAAGATATAGCGCCCCCGGCTAAAGGGACGTTAGCACTATCAAATAGTACTAGTATGCAAGGGAAACACAATTATAATAGGATGATCAGTGAAGCAATGAAAGAACAAACAGTTACATTATCAAGGTTACATTACAGAAATTCAAGTAGGAGCACCAAATAAGTCTTGCATGGTTGTTGGTTAAATCTGTTCTTCCTTTTAAGTTAATGTTCATTAGTGCGAAATACCATTCTTTAAAATATAATACCACCATGGGGTTGTTATCACGGAGTTCGGTCTCTACCCGACCGGCTAAGCCATCCCAAGTGAGACATATCCATATTCATAATAATATTCTAGATCTCAACATAAATGCCATCATGTGTACAGCATGGTGTCCGATCTTGGCCCGATCAGCTAAGCTATCTCACTTGGAATATAACCTCTTTTAATTACTCTTCAATTTCCATTTCCTTCCATCTTTTTCCACACCGGGTATAACACCTCTTTTCATTTATGTGCTCCTTGGCACCCGGATTCATCAACATAACACAAGACTTCCCTTTTGTCAAGTTGCTCATGTAATCCCATCATTCATTTATCCAGAGCTATCTTACAAGGCAAACACATGTTTAGGGAAATAACAAACTCTTAAAAGACATGACCACTTTGTTAATTGCCATGATGTCAAATAAACACATAGAATAATGCAGAATGGAAGTTCGTCACTCAACACATGAATGAAATGAACCAAGTAGAATCAATTTGAAATTTCAAGCCGGCCATTGAACACATGAATTCAACACTAAAAGAAAAGGGTTAGCCATACTTACCTTAGTGCGGTCTCCCTTAATTCCTTACGAAAATTCCTAGAATTCCCTAGCAACTTCAATCCATTTTATAATAACCATAATTTCATCCAAGAATTAGAGATATAATTAAGACCCTAGCTCATGACAAGCACTAGGTGTACATTGTGGTTTTTTGTTCCTTTTTGTGAGAGATTTTGTCACACTACCCTAATTACTGTCTTTTGAAGTCGTGATCTTCCCATACCCCATTATTAATTATGCATGCAAGATTTCAAGACTTGTTCCCCATGTACCCTATTGCTAATTACTTATTTTTAACAAAAATGCTTGAAAGTATTGATGAGGGCATAATTACTTACCAGTTTGGAGGAAGATCTAGAAGCCTCAATTAGCAATCTTCAAGGAATTTGTCATGAATTTTGATGGTGCTTGATGGATGACACTCTTTCTCACTCTAGAACTCTCTCCCCCTCTCTCTATATTGTAAGATTAATCCGAAATAGCCTGTTGTGGTGTTATTTTAATAGGTTGGGGTCGGATCTTAAAGTTTATAAAATAAGGGCACCAATCAGAATACAGTCCATAGTTCTTCAGTCGCATAATTCACGGCAGAACTGCCCTTCACAAAATCCTTAGGAAATTATGCGGCGACTATGCGATTTGCATATCAATTATATGATAACATAATGGACCAAATTTTGACTTCAATTTTAACCAAGCCACTGACTCGATTTGCAGTAGAAATGTGGTCCGCATACTTGATTTGCGATCGCATAATCGTACTTTTCTGGAAAACTCAGGTTCTTGATTTTTATATGCTTAGATCAGTACAAAGGGTCCGAATCGGGGCGAGCATACGAGCCGTAAGAATTTTACACATTCCTAACAGATGTCCATAACTTAGCACTACGAACTGCTAGGTTTTGAACACAATTTTTCACGGGGCCTTACACAATCACCCTACCTTCCTGTATCAATATTGCTCCAAGGCCAACTCTCGAGTTATCACAATAGACGGCATAAGACCCTGAACCTATAGGCAATACCAAAACTGGGGCTGTAGTCAAAGCTGTCTTGAGCTTCTGAAAGCTCGCTTCGCACTTCTCTGTCCACTGAAATAGAGCACCCTTTTGGGCCAATCTATTCATTGAGGGTGCAATCGATGAAAATACCTCCACAAAATGACGATAGTAGCCCGCCATGCCAAGGAAACTACGAATCTTTGTAGCTGAGGACAGCCTGGGCCAACTCTGCACAGCCTTTACCTTATTCAAATCCACCCGAATGCCCTCAGTCGATACCACGTGGCCTAAGAATGCTACTAAATCCAACCAAAACTCATATTTTGAGAACTTTGCATATAACTTCTTCTCCTCAGAGTCTGAAGTAATGTCCTCAGATGCTACTCATGATCTTCCCGACTTCGGGAATACACCAGAATGTCATTAGTAAAGACAATGACATAAGAGTCGATATATGGCCAAAATACAATGTGAATCAAATTCATGAAGGCTACTGTTGCATTGGTCAGCCAAATGACATAACAAGAAACTCGTAATGACGGTATCGAGTCCTGAAATTAGTCTTCAGGATATCTGGCTCCCGAATCTTCAACTGATGGTAACCGGAGCGCAAATCAATCTTAGAAAACACCCTTACGCCCTAAAGCTGGTCAAACAGATCATCAATACGAGGCAAAGGATACGGTTCTTCATTGTGACCTTGTTCAACTGGCAATAATCAATACACAATGCATAGAACCATCCCTTTTCTTCTTAAAAAAGACAGGAGCACCCCAAGGTGAAACACTAGGCTGGATAAAATGCTTATCAAGCAATTCCTGTAACTGATCCTTCAACTCCTTCAACTCAGGAGAAGCCATACGATATGGAGGAATAGAAATGGGCTGAGTGCCCGGCAACAAATCAATGCCAAAATCGATGTCTCTATCAGGCAGCATGCCCGGAAGATCAGCTGGAAATACAGCGGGATAATCTCGTACCACTGGAACTGAATCAACAGAAGGAGTATCAACACTGACATATCTCACATAATCTAAATACGCGGCACACCCCTTCTCAACCATACACTGAGCTTTAATAAAAGAGATAACTCTAAGAGGAGTGTGATCTAAAGTACCACTCCACTCAACACGCGGTACACCTGGCATAGACAACGTCACTATTTTGGCGTGAAAATCAAGAATTGCATAATGGGGCGACAACCAGTCCATGCCCAAAATAATATCAAAATCAACCATGCTGAGTAGCAATAAGTCTGCCCTGGTCTTAAAACCACTAATAGTTACCAGACATGACCGATAAATGCAGTCCACAACAAGTGAATCCCCCACAGGAGTAGAAACATAAACAGGGGAACTCAAAGAATCCCGAGATACACCCAAATGCAAAGCAAAATAAGAAGACACATAAGAGTAAGTAGAGCCTAGATTGAATAGAACCGATTCATCTCTATGGCAAACCAATACAATACTTGTGATGACAAAAACTGAGGCAACAGCCTCGACACGAGTAGGAAGGGCATAGTATCTGGCTGGCCTCCCACTCGAGGGCGACCTTTGCCTCCCCGGCCTCCACCTCTAGCTGGTTGAGCGGGTAGGGCGGTAGCTGGAGCTATAACCATAGCCTGTGAACTCTGCGGGGCATGCTGTGGCTGAGAAGTCTGCGGAGATGCACTCCTCCCAAGTCTAGGGAAATCCCTCACCACGTGGCATGCGTCACCATACTCAAAACAAGCTTTGTGGGGAATATGGTGGTTGTGACTGGCTAGGGCCAAATCTGCTGGACTAATCTCTTAAAGCACCCCGCACATGAGGTGCGCTAGAAACTGAAGGTGCACAATAAAGCTCATGAGGTCTAGGAGGAGTTGGAGTTGGAGCATTGCTAGCTGCTGGAAGAGCTGAATGAACGGGGCGACTCATATAACCTCTACCATAACAACCTGCAGCTGGGGTACATGCATTGGAATAGTGGACCAACTCTCGAGACCTCTTGGCCTCCCTCTCCTCTCTCTCCCTAGCATACATACCCCCAATCCTCCTAGCAATGCTCACCACCTGCTAGTAAAAAACATCCATCGCCAACACGAGCCATGCTAGATCAGATGCTAAGAATAAGCCCCTCAATAAATCGGCGAACCCTCTAGCGAACAGTAGCAACCAAGCTGGTGCATGCCTAGCCAAACTGGTATAATGGACAACATACTCTGAAACAGTCATAGCACACTAGCGCAAATGCTCAAACTCTGCACGCCATGCGTCCATGAGGCTCTGAGGGACATACTCTCGCAGGAACAAATTTGAAAACTGAGCCCAAGTCGGTGAAGCAACCTCATCTGGACTGTCTAACTCATAGGTGCGTCACCACTCATAGGCAGCCCCTCAAAGCTGGAAAGTAGTGAAAGAAACATTTATGGACCCTGAAATACCCATGGTAAGTAGAATTCAGTAACACTCATCAAGAAAACCCAAAGCATCCTCCGATGCTAGACCACTGAATACAGGAGGCTTGTACTTCTTGCACCTCTCAAGCCTCAGATTCTCATCCTCGAAAGCTGCTGCCCTATCCCGGGGCGGATCTAGTACTGCAGGTGGCGTAGGTATAACCTCTAGGACTTTCTCAACATGAACTTGCTGCTTAGGAGTGAGGGCGGCGGGAGTCTATGCTCCTCTCCCGGCATGAGATGTGGCTGCAGCAAGGGGAAACAACCCTGCCTCAGCTAAGGTGGTGTACATGCTCATAAACTATGCTAGAGTCTCCTGGAGAGCCGGAGTAGTGGTAGCAGCAGTAGTAGGTGTGTCAGGAACCTGGACTCCGGCTAGATCTGTTGGTAGTGCTTCGGCGGAAACTCGTGCAGGTGCTCTAGCTGCACCACATGCACGTCCTCGACCTTTACCCTAGCCCCGATCTCTGACGGCTGCAGCAGGGCTCGCAGGTTCCTAATCACCTCGAGTAGCACGTATCCTCACCATCTATGATAGAAAAGAAAGGCATAATTTTAGTTGTGATTTCAAAACCTCACACGACAAGGAAATCAAATAATGTGGAATTTTCCTAACAGTTACGTAGCCTCTCGTAGATAAGTACAAAAGTCTCTGTACCGATCAGCAAAACTCTAATAAACCGGTCTATGTTCCGTGACTCCTGTAAACCTAGAGCTCTGATACCAAATTGTCACGACCCCAGTTCGCCCTCAGTGAACATTTCGTGATGGCACCTAGTCCCTACAACTAGGTAAGCCTAACAAGTACGGAAAAAACAATCAAGACTTTGTAGAATTTTAACTTAAACCAAATTTAGCAAAATGAAAGAGAAATATGAAATGCCACTCGGCATATACAACACAATAATTCAAACTTCTACAATACTATCCCAAAACCCAAAAACTCACGGGACCACAAGCTAGAAGAAAGATACAGTAAAGTGCTCTAATCTCTAGAGTATCTAAATCAACAGTACGATAGAAGGGTTAATAATACAAGATAGAATAAAGATGGAGACTCTTTGGTCTGTCGACGCGGCAGATATACCTCAAAGTCTCCAAAATCTCTATCGGCATCAAGGATGATACACTTGGTTAGCAGTACCTAGATCTGCATATGAAAATCATGCGCAAGAAGGGCATGAGTAAACCACAACGGTACTTAGTAAGTGCTAAGCCTAACCTCGGTTGAGTAGTGACGAGGAAGGTCAGGACCCTACTAAGGTAAAATAATAGTAATAATGACCGGATAAGATAGACAGTATTATTGAGAATCTACAGCAGGAGTCTATACAGATAACAAGAGCTCAATAATGGAAAAATAGAAATAAAGGCAGAACAAAATGAAATACCGCTCCCAACAAGAATAATAATAACCGAGGATCTCTTAGTATCGCGAGGATCTCTTGGTATCCTCGATATAAATTCCAGGGATCTCCTGATATCCCAAGGATCTCTTGGTATCCTCAATAAAAATGTTAGTGATCTCTTGGTATCCCGAGGATCTCTTGGTATCCTCAATATAAATGCAGGATCTATTGGTATCCCGAGGATCTCTTGCTATCCTCAATATGAATGCGAGGGATATTTTGGTATCCCGAGGATCTCTTGGTATCCTCAATATAAATGCCAAGGATCTCTTTGTATCCCGCACCTCAGTCCAAATCATAACTTCCATAAAGGGTATCCCCCGGAATATCGTTCCGTAGTCCCAATCTAAAATACACAACAGTGACTTACGAATATTAAATTAAATGCCAACTTCGTATAAGTAAACAGTCAATTCTAGCCTAACATGCTGCATGTAATGCAATTAAGGCAGTTTAAGCAAATAGGCAATTTAAGTCAACTAAACATACTCTTCTAACTAACAACAAGTTAAGTAAGCAATTACAGTAAAGTAGGGAAAAAGGACATGCTAAGGAATATTTTAAGAAAACCAGATTTTTCAACAACTTGCACAAGCACATGCTCGTCACCTTACGCACAAGGAAATTCAATTACCAAATATCATATCCTAAGGGAAGAAGTCCCTCACACAAGGTTAGACAAGCCACTTACCTCGAATCGGCTCAAAATCAACTAGAAATCACGCCTTTGTCGCGAGTATCCGATTCCAAATAGCCCAAATCTATTTAATTCAATTATATATCATAAATAACACCTCGAACAACTAATTCTATGATTACATTCAAAGCTTAGACGCGAAATTAGGTAAAATGACCAAAATTCCCCTCAGGACAACGTCTCGGAATTGGATGAAACATATATTTTTGAAAACCTCATACTCTAACGAGACTATACATAACAAGAACGCAAAAATCAGAGTCCAAATGTCCCCTCAAATCCCAGATTAAAAATTCAAAATTCCAAGCTCTAGTTCTTCCATTTTGCCCAAGTTTCCATGAATTTCTTGGTTAATTTCACAATAGAATCACGTTTTAGGTTCAAAAATCTTACCTCCAATCGATTCTCCTTTATTCCCTCTTGAATCTTCCTAAAAAATCTCTCAAAATACTCAGCTATGGAGGAAAAATGGCTCAAAATCGCGGATGAAATATTTTATAAACTTTCTGCCCAATTCTGAACTTCCTTCATCGCGTTCGCGACCACTGCCTCGCGAACGCGAAGGGAAAAATTTAAAAACCTCAAAAAACTCTACGCAAATGCGACCCCACACTGCGAACACGATGATTAATTTTCCAAACCAATGCAAACGAGAGACCGTGATGAGAACGCGGAGGGTAATTTCCACTGGACCCCAATTCCTTATACGCAAATGCGAGTGGCCTTGTGCGAACGCGAAGCACAATATCTGTCCTTCTTCGAACGTGGTACCACAGATGCGAACATAAAGATCAAATCACCTACCACCCAATTCCTTCCTCGTGAACGCAAAGAGAAAATTCTCTGCAAACCTGAAATGAAAAATCTGCAACTTTTAAATATAGAAAATGGTCCGATTGACCATCCGAAACTCATCCAAGGCCCCCAGGACCTCAAGCAAAAGCACCAACACCTCCCAAAACCTCATTCAAACTTGTTCCAATCATCGAAATGCCTTAAACGACACCATATCCATCAATTCTCATCGAATTCAAGCCTAAGTTTTCTAAAAACTTCCGAAACATGCTTTCGATCAAAAACCCAACTAAACCACGTCCGAATGACCAATAATTTTGCACACACATCCGAAATGACATAAAGAAGCTTCAAAAACTCTCAGAATTCCATTCTGACACTCAGATAAAAATCTCACTATCAAACCGGAAACTTCCAAAATTCAATCTTCGGCATTTCAAGTCTAAATTAGCTATGGACCTCCAAAACAGAATCCGAACGCGCTCCTAACCCCGAAATCACCTAACAAAGCTAATGAAACCCTTAGATTTCCATTCCGAGTCTGTCTCCTCATTGTTCTAGCTATGGACAACTTTCCAATACTTAAGCTCTCATTTAGGGACTAAATGACCCAAAACCCTCCGAAGCTCAAAACCGAACATCCCGGCAAATCAAATTAGCAGAAATAAACTTGGGGAAAGCAGTTAATAGGGAATCAGGGCATTAATTTTTAAGTCGGCCGGCCAAGTCATCGCAATAGAAACAAAACATACAAACAAGACTCTCACAGGCGTAATGTAGGGATAGAAGGGTTTGCATCAATAAAACAAATAAAGTCTGGATCACAGCCCTAAAATAACCCAAATAATCGAAAATACATCAAAACAAGCTACTAAGATTCTTTCCTAGTGAGGTGGGAATGACTTTTCAATTGCTAAGCTTGACATTTAGCGATAATTTTTATCATTAGAATTACCATGGCTTTCTCCAATTTCAATCGGCAAGTTTCCGAGAGGATTCTCATTCTCCATGTCACTACGTATCATCCCCATAAAGTGTGTATCATGATGTGCAAGTAAAAGATTCTGCGTGATGTTTTGGGTGTAACAATCTTGGATCACAATTAATGTTTCCTGGATCATCCTTTCTATTTCTCTTTTCAAATCCCGATAGCTTTCAACATTGTGCCACTGGACATTGGAATGGTATTCACGCATTTTAGAAGGGTCAAAGCTTCTTGCACGTAGGTCTACATGATTCGGAGGAATGGGTGCAATCGTGCCATAATGCTTTAATTTCTCAAACAAGCTTGCTTAGGACTCTCCTATTGGTGTAAAATTATCTTACAACCATTGTTCTCCTATATACCCATGGCTTGGATGTGGGTTATAGGGAACTTGAAAATTTTGTGGAGGCTGGTGGAGATTTTGCGGTGTTGGTGCTCGCTTTCTGGGGTGTCTTAGTGGCTGGACAACTTGTCGAGGTGGAGCAGTAGAGTATTGTGAGTTATGAGGTGGATAGTAGTGCTCAGGAGCATCAATAGAGAATAGACGAGGCTGGTCATACCTTCGAGATGCTCTCCTAAGACCTCTTCTCGACCCTGATGTCATTATCATTTCTTCATCCTTCTCATTCGTGTCACTAAAATTATCAGATTCAAACTAGACAACCTGAGTTGTGGCTTTGAGAACAGCTTGACTTATAATTCTGCCTATCTTAAGAGTATTCTCAAACATTTCCCCCATTTGAGTTGCTTACGAGAAGGTTTTACCCATTGCGGACATCATGCTTTGAAAATAATATGGCTATTTAGCCTAAAGATAGATGGTGATTAGCTCGTGGTCATCCATGGGTGGCTTAACTCTAATTGTTTTCTCTCTCCATTTAATGGCATATTCCCTAAAACTTTCAGTTAGTTTCTTCTTCAAGTTTGAAAGGGAATTACGGTCTGGGACGATGTCGATGTTATATTGGAACTGTTTGACAAAGATCGGGGCTATGTCATTCCAAACATACCAGTAAGATGTGTCTTGATCCATAAACCATTCGTACGCTACTCCCGTAAGGCTTTCCCCAAAATAAGATATTAGCAAATTTTCATTTCCTCCCGCACCTTTTAGTTGATTGCAATACCTTTTCAGGTAGGTTATGGGGTCTTTATGTCCATCATACTTTTCAAATTTAGTAGTCTTGAAACCAGGTGGCAAGTGGACATCGGGGAACATACATAGATCCTTGAAGGCAATACTATTCTGACCTGCCACCCTTGCATGTTTTTCAACTGTTGTTATAAGATTTTCACTCCTTGGGTCATTTCTTCATGTGCCATCTTTCGAGCAGGCTTCTCAATCTTTGCAGGAAGATTAAATAGGTGCGAGTGGTACTCGGGAGAGTGGGATTGTCTTGTTGGGTAGCAAACGGTGACTCATACGTTTTCCTCTGCACCACTGTCGGATATGGAACGGTCAAGAAAAGCATAACAGTAGTAGTTGTCTGATTGGTTGTCATTGGAAAACTTTGATAGCATGCAACAGAAGTTCCAACTGTAGCCGCACAGTTAGGATAAAGGACGAACCCAAGTAGATAGGATTGATCAGATAATGAGACCTGAGTGGTAGTAGTCGAGAATGGTGTGAACTTCGGGAAACCAGGAGTAGATAACGGCGCTCCTTGGCCATTGGCCCATGCTTAACACATTTCAGTCATCTTTTATTTTAGTACTCTATTTTCCTCAACGACAGTATAATCTTGTTGAATCCTCTAACCCTGAGTCTCTTGAGCACTCGCAACAACTTCAATGTCAATTATTATTTTTCCTTAGATTTTGTATTGTCCACTTACCACAAAACGACCACCTCAAACTTTCTTTACAATTCAAAACAAAAGACACGTTAGAATGGACTCGGTCGGTCCTTATCAGTATCACTTTTGTTTTTTCCATTTTTTTCATTTTTTCATTTTTTTATTTTTTTAATGGTTGATTGAACCTGATGTGGGTTGCCTACGTATCATGATGCCACACGAATAAGATCTTTGCATAGTTCGGGAAGATTGGAAATAAAGAAAATAAACTGAATCATTTTTTTCATTTATTGGATTTTGAATTTTTTTTTTTTCGAAAGAAAGACTTATAAAGAAGAAAGAAAATATTTTTTGATTTCAAATTTTGTTTTGGAATTTCTAAAGAAAGACTTCTAAAGAAGAAAGAAAATATCTCATTTTTTTGGATTTTAACTTCTTCTTTTTTGTGTGTGGGAATTTCGAAACAAAAACTTCTAAAGAAGAAAGGAAATATTTTTGGATTGTTGGAATTTTATTTTGAATTTATGCAAGAAATGCTTCTAAAGAAAAAGAAAATATATTTGAATCTTGAATTTTCTTTTTAATTTTTGAAAGAAGAATGAAAATATTTTTGGAATTTGAGAAGAAATTAAAAGGAAATATATTTGTATTTTTTGAAAATTGGGATCTAAAAGAAAGACTTTCTAAAGAAGGAAGTAAACGAAAATATTTTTGAAATATTGTGGTCTAAAGGAAAGAATTTCTAAAGAAGGAGGTAAACGAAAATATTTTTGAATTTTTTTTTAAAAATTGTGGGCCGAAAATGCTGAGGTTTTTCTATGTATCTCGCATCCGTTGAGAATCAGACCCGCGTAATTCAGCCAGTTTTGACGAAACAGGGAAAACATGACTTTTGAAAACGATCACTTATTTTCTTTCTCCCTTTTTTTTTTGAAAATTTCAGCAGAGTTTCAGATTTGGAATACCTGCCTCTCACTTTCGATTTTTTCTTTTCAAAATTTTTTTTCACTTTTCTTTTTCTATTTTCTAGAAGCCAGTCAACATGCAAGCCAAAACAAATTGATACGCATGTAGCATATAAGATGCATCAGGATGGTCTTTTAATTTGGGTACACCTGTCCTAGATGGACCCAACCCCTGTGTTGAGTCCATGTAATGACCCAACCGGTCATTTTGAGCCCTAGCATGTCGTTCAGCAGTCTGAGCCATGAGCAGCTTCATTTAAGGTATTATGACTTGTACGCGGGGTTGGAATTTAATTTCGGAAGTTTGGAGTTGATTTGGAAAGAGAATTCTCGTTTTGGAAGCTTTAAGTTGTAAGAATTAACTAAGACTGGATTTTTGAGTAAACGCCCTCGGAATCGGGATCTAAAGATTCTAGAGGATTTGTATGATGATTTCGAACTTGGGAGTATACTCAGATCGGGTTTTGGATAACCCCGGAGCATTTTGGCGCCTATTATGGAAGTTAGCATTTTGGAAGGATTTTCATAAGTTTGGCTTGAAGTGCATTTCAGTGTTATCGATACCCGTTTGGAATTTTGAGTTTTTGAATAGCTTCGTATGGTGATTTTTGATTTGGGAGCGCGATCGAAAGTGAATTTAGAGGCTCATAGGTCATTTTTGAGCCATTTTACTAAAGATAGAAATTTTAAGGTTTTTGAGAAGTGTGACCGGAAGTGAACTTTTTGATATCGAGGTCGGAATCCGATTCTAGAAGTTGGAGTAGGTTCGTAATGTCGAATATGACTTTCGTGCAAAATTTGAAGTTAGTAGAACGTGATTTGATAGGTTTTAATTTCGAAAATAGAAGTTTGAAATTTTAAAGTTCATTAATCTTGGATTGGAGCGATTCATGATTTTTGTGTTGCTTGATGTGATTTGAGGCCTCAAGAAAGTCTGTAATGTGTTTTGAGTTTGGTTGGTAGGTTTGGTTGAGGTCCTGGGGGACCTTGGGTGTGTTTCGGGATGGTTTCAGATCAAATTTTGATAAAAAGCTGTTGCTGGTTGCTGGTATCTGGTTTCCTTCTTCATGAATGCAAAGCATGTCTCGCGAACACGAAGAGAAAAATGGGAGGTTGCTAGTTTTGCCTTCACGAATGCGAGGTTGAAGTTGCAAATGCGAAGGGATGGATTGAGCTGCTACGCGAACGCATGGAAGAGATTGCGAACGCATAGAAGGAAAAGCTAGGACTAGGTCTTTGGGGTTACGCGAACACATAGGGGCTGGGTAGCTGGAGTTCGCGAACGCGAGAGATGGGTCGCAGACGTGAAGAAGGATGAACCTGGGTTGGGCAGAATGTTTAAAATCGAAGTTTGAGTTCATTTCACCCATTTTTCTCTTGGCTTGGGTGATTCTTGGAGCTTGTGAAGAGGGGGTTCCATCATTTATCACGAGGTAAGTAATTTATGCTAGTTTTGAGTTAAATATAAGGTTTATATATGGATATAGACATGAAAATTGGTAGAAAACTTGGGGTTTGAGGAAAACCTAGAAAAAATAGTATTCTTGGATTTTGACAATGATTTTGGGTATGGAGTTTAGAGAAAGTTATATATTTAAGTTCATGAGGTTATGGGTAAATTTTTTCTTCAAAAATTTTGGAAGTCTAGGCATGCGGGCCCGAGGGCTTTTTCATCAACCTTTCGATCGGGGTTAAGAATTTCTATAAATGAGATCGTAATGAATAATTGAGCACATATTAATGGATATGCGTAATCATTGGCTAATTTTGGAGCGTTATGCATCAATTAGAATTTTCGGAAGGGCGTGAAATGCCGGTTATGGATCTTCGGAGCGAGGTGAGTCTCCTTTCTAACCTTGTAAGAGGGAATTGTCCCCATAGGTGAGTTAATTGGTTATGTTCTCCTATTTGTGAGGGCTACGTACGCACGAGGTGACGATAGTCCGTGTGTAGCTACTATCATGCTATTGTCCAGGTAGTCTAGGACCCAAAAACATGTTGTACTTGGATTATTTGTAAATTTATTGATAGCTTGAATTGCTTAAATCACACCGAATAAATAAATGAATTTCAAAAAGGATTAAACTTTATTGTTCCTAAATCATTAAAGGAAAATTGGCTTTTATTGAATTAAACATTTTTCGATAAACTCTTAATTGGATGTTTGACTCTGTGTGTGTATATATATATATGTGTGTGTCCGCGTCGCATGTATGATTTGCGAGCGGGATATTTGTTTATTTAATAATGACCATGTCGCATGTATGATATGCGAGCAGGGTAATAGATGCATCTATAGTTCATGTCGTTCGACCCTCGGCAGTGCACATTTTACATTTCTGTTGGAATGGGTCGTACGACCTCAACATGAGTTGCGCATGCTTGTATTGCTTGCCCTGAGATTATTTGAGATTGATATTTGTTCTCCTCGACTTGAGATAATTGTTAACTAATGGATTGCGAATCCAGAGGCTTTTAATAAAAAGGAACTTTTACCTGTTTCATGACTTATCTGAATTTATTGTTGTTAATAATCCATGAATCATCTTATTAATTATATATCATTATTAGACCTCTAGTAAGTGTCAAAGTCAACCATCTCATCTCTACTTCTTCGAGATTATACGGGATTCTCATTGAGTACACGCTGTTTGTCGTACTCATACTACACTTCTGTGCATTTTTGTTGCACATGCTTATGCATCTCTAGTGGCCTACTGGGCATAGCAACATGGTTGATATGGAGACTTAGGTGAGCTGCATTTTTTTAGGCAACCCGTAGCCAGTAGAGTATCTTTTAGTTTTCTATATTTATTTTCTTTCCAATATTGTATTTCGGACGATTGTTGTATTATATTATTTATTAGAAATTCCTCATGCATTTGTGACACCGGGTTTTTGGATGATTTTTGTTTGGGATTATTCAAGGTTAAGTTGTTATAGACTTTATGGTTATTTCTGCAAATTTCATTATTTTTTATTTAATGTATAAAGAAAATGATTTTAATAATTACTAAAATTGGAATTTAATTGAGTATTTTGGTTGGCTCGCTTGACAGCGATGTCCAGCGCCATCACTACCCTTAGCGGATTGTAGGTCGTGATAACATAGTATTAGAGCACTAGGTTCCTAGGGTCTCACAAGTTATGAGAAAGTCTAGTAGAGTCTCGAGGATCGGTAATGAGACGTCTGTACTTATCTTCGGGAGGCTGCAGGACTGTTAGTAGTACTTGCCTTCTTGATTCCTTATCGTGTGATTTGATTCCTCGAGGCTTATGCCTTTGTTTCTTTCCTACTCAATCTTATGCGACGCAAACCGCTTGTTATAAATTGACAATTGAATAATTATAAATGGTACTATAGATGTGGTGCGGGATGTTTCTCCAGATATAGTTGATCGGACTATTATCGTTGCTTTTTGGAAGGATATTCTGTCGTTTCAGCTCAGTAGCGGTACCTCTAAGAGCTCTGAGGCTAGGCACAATATGCCATGATGCTTATGAACGATTGTTCCGCAGTATTGATGTGATGGTGAGACAGTATTGAAGAAGCAATTGTCAGAGATCACGCGGTGTGGTAGTTCAGAGATAAATCAGTGTTTCTAATGTCGACGGTATAAGAAACATGATCTTCCAAAAGGTGTAAAGTTAGCAGCAATCATGGGCTCAAGAGCCACAAAGATAGATTTTATTTAAGGCAATAACTGAACAACAAAGGACGAGGAAGCCCATGTGGAAAGCGTCAGTCGGGGTTCAAAAATTCTAAAAGGCTAGGTATATGAAGCGGAGGTCGAGTAGTTGATTAAGCAAACGAGTTTGCCCAAAGTGGGAGAGTGGCAGAGTTGCATATGTGCTTTGTAGTAGGATGACCATGTACCTTAAGGAGAGTTCGGAGGGATTTGAGAATATTAGTGATAGGTCATTGGGGTCTACGGATTTAATCTAAATCATGGGCTATTATGCAGTAGGAGACTTGGTATAACAGAAATGAGCTACTTGAAATGAAGAAGGATACAACATAACTTGAATGAGAATGATCTTGCCGCACATCTAATTGATATCCACGAGGGGTGAAAGAACTTATACAGCCAGAGGGTTAGCTTGGACTCAGGACGGATTATCGATGTCATGGTGATTGTACTCTGTGCAGTAGCATTGGAAGATGTCGGAAATTTATTTCCATAGGTAGGTTGTTCCCTGTGAATAGGTTAGCGATCGCGTGGCCGGTGAAGCTTCTGTGAAGAATTCTATGGGCTATTTAGCAAGGAGATCGGTTGTGAAAATGTGTTAGACGGTTCAGAATATAAAAAGGGGGTTTTACAGAAAGATTTCAAGAATTTTGGCGGTTGATTGTGCATGGTTGTGTCAATAAGAGATTAAGAATCTTGGCGAATTTCAGAGTTGTGTAATAAATGGCTTCAAGCCAAGTAGGAGAGTCCCACCGCCTACGATTGGGTTGTATGGTTATCTTCTTGTGAGGTTTCGGGTTATCGATGTATTGGTAGTTGCTTTAGCAACGAGGAAGGAGCATAAGTGGTAATTTGAGCAAAGGGATTATTAAAGGTGGGCTATGGCTGGCCTTGTTGGCTCATTTTCAGACTTGGGGAGTAATTCTCTCGGGTGTTCCGTCAAGACGGTATGCTTATGCTAGAAGAATCATGGAGTTGATTATATTCAAGCCAAGTCAGAGCAGGTGGCTCTCAACAATGATCCTAGAGAATTCAAAGATAAGGTGTGATGCCTAATGAATTTGAGCCTATAGGTACAGATGAAAAATCATGCTCTTCTAGCAGTTTATGAGAAGAGGCCTAGAATGTCCTATGATGTTTTGACTGTAATGTAGCGACTGGGAGGTACAAAATGGTTCATGGGATTTGAGACAGCATGGTCTCGTGATTCAAGGTCACTCGGAATGAGTACGGATGGAGGGTGTTATGTGTTGAATCGAGTTATTGTTATTTCTAAGGTAATCAAGGATAAATTGGAAGCAGCCAGATTAGGTAGCCATAGTTGAATTGGCATACTTGTGGTAGTGATCAGTTCCTTCAGGGTGATCAAGTTATGCAAGTGATTTGTAACGGTGCGTGTGAGTCTTGTCAGTCACCGTAATTGGTGTTAATCAGAAAGTATTCTACTATTGTGGCCTGTTATGTGGAGACATGTCCCGAAATGGCTATGGTGGCTTAGACCACTACTTAGAGGTTTGCATGTTCTACGGTTATAAGAATTCACCTGCGTGTTTCTATGGTTCTCCTGAAGTGAGTTAAGTGGAAAGTTTTATATGATGAAGTGTTAGCCTAATAGTGGTTCCGAAGCTATGATGAAAAGCGTGTTCTATCGTATGTTGGCATGTTCGGCGAAGTGAGTGGTATGGAATTTGAAGTAAATATCAAGGTAACAACTTAGTGTGGACAAGGATGTCACGAGCTCGGATGAGCAGGAAAGGAGTTTTGATGTTTAAGGTAAGTTGGTATTGTGTTCAACGTCACTTGAGATCGGTGTTTTGTAAGGAAGGATTTGCATCATGTTAATGATTCTTGATCGCTTTTCAGCGTTAGTACGGCCGGTGGTTTGGAGGTATGACCCAGTTGTTAGTTGTGGTAGGTTGTGGGAGTATGTCCCACAGGAAGATGGTATTAGTATGGCAAGTAGTCACTTGATTGATTAAAGACTTAAACCAAGTATGAAGGTTGAGATAATATCGTTGATTTGATAATATATGCCTGGAGGGCACTCAGTGTATTGAGTTGTGGACAGCGGATGATTTCTCCGACTATGATGGATGTTCTTATGTGTTATGAGCAGAAAGGGAGTTATTATGGACTTTGAAAGGTAACTAGCCTAGTTCAGGGCGATCAAAATCGGCTTGAGGTCGGTGGATGGATTCAAATGTGAATATGGCTCTATATTAGGCCAAACGTGTTCATTTCAGTAATGCGCTCCTTATGGAGGAGTAGCCAGGGTATTATTTTGTTGTCAGATATTTCATGAAGTGATACATTGCGTCGTGTGAGTTGTGAGACGGCTTGACAAGTTGCTCATGTGTTGAGGGTCCGCGTAGAAATGATATTACCTGAGAAAATGGCTCTTGAGATTCAGATCGTTATCGCACCTCAGATGTGCTTGAGTTTTACAGATTTTGGCACTATATGTTCCCCTGGGACGATATTATGCACTTAGCGTGCTTGTGACCGATATTTGGTATTTTTTTTTAATAAGCAATCTAGCTCGGTGTGCATCTCCTTATGTGAGTTCTATGTGCGGATCGGGTGGCACGCCACCATGGGTATGTTATTTTGATCGGGTGGCACGCCGCCATGGGTATGTTAGTTGGATCGGGTAGCACGCCGCAACAGTGAGATGTTCAGTGCAGTTCCCCATGTCTATTTTTATGTGTATTGTTTCTTATTTTCTGAGGAAGCGCATATTAGTATATTGACCATGTCGCATGTATGATTCGCGAGCGGGGTTATTAAAGTTCCTTTTTGGAATTCGTTTTTGTTTTGTAACGTGTTCGAATTGGTAGCCTATTGGCACATTATGGCATCATGTGAGACTTTTGATCAGGTCCGGGGTGACTTATTGCCGGAGCAGTTCGTATTGGGTGAGATGAGATCATTTGGAGTTAGGATTAGTGCAATCTGATTACATGAAGTATATTAAGGATCAAAGACCATTATTTGGTTCAGAATGGGGTAATAGTTCTTGTCAGAAGTAAAAACTCAATGATTGGTTGACTCGGCAGTTGGTTATGAATTTCTACACATCTCGTTTGTCATGGTGGTGTTATAAGGGTTATAGCAAGACATGTGTATTTCGTGAGGTGCAATGAGAGCATCAGATTCTTGGAATTTTGACTAATTTGATCAGGGAATGTTATTGTGATCCTTGAGTAAAGGGGTGCAAGGTATGAATTCAGCAAAGGTATGCAGTCATGTTTGGTGTTCAGCATATAGTGATTGATATAGTGTTCGTATGTTGGAAACAGTTCTGGCACAGAATTCTGGATGTTGGAATTGGGCCCCAAGGCTTATTTGCTTAAGCGAAAAAGGATATCTTCAGATTGATCGAGCTAATGTGCTCAACTGAGTTGGGGTAGCACCGTAAGGTGCATGAGGTGTTAAACAATGATTTCAAACTACTTCAGTGTAGTTCTCAGCACGTTCGAGGATGAACGGATGTTTAAGTGAGAGAGAATGTAATGACCCGACCGGCTGTTTTGAGCTCTAGCGCATCGTTCAGCAGTCTGAGGCCGGTCATCTTAAGAATTAATGCCACGGTCCCCTATTATCTGCTTTTCCCAAGTTTAGTTCTGCTAATTTGATTTGCCGGGACGTTCGGTTTTGAGTTTCGGAGAGTTTTGGGACACTTGGACCCTAAGTGAGAGCTTAAGTGCTGGAAAATCGACCATAGTTGGAACAGTGTGAAGATGACTTCGAAATAGAAATCTGATGGTTCTGTTAGCTCTGTTAGATTATTTTGGGGTTGGGAGCGTGGCCGGATTATATTTTGGAGGTCCGTAGCTAATTTAAGCTTGAAATGCCAAAGTTTGAATTTTTGAAGTTTTCGGTCCGATAATGAGACTTTGATCCGATGGTTGGAATAGAATTCTGGAAGTTGCAGTAGTTCCATCATGTCATTTGGGACATGTGTGTAAAATTTCAAGTCACTCGGACGTAGTTTGTTTAGGTTTTTGATCGAAAGCGTATTTTGAGGAAAATTTGAGTTCTTAGGCTTAAATCCTCGATTAATTCGAGTTCCAAAGATTCTTTTAGGTGGTTTAAGGATTGGTACAAGTTTGAATGATGTTATGGTATATGTCCCTAGGTTTGGTTGAGGTCCTGGTGGCCTCGGGCGTGTTTCGAATGCTCAACGGGGCATTTTGAGTTGTTCAAAATTGCAGATTTTGCTTCAGCTGTTGCAGACCTATTTTCTTCTTCGTGATCGCGTCCTGATCCACGCGTTCACATAGAGTAAATTTTGGAGGAGGACATGTTACCTTCCGCGTTTGCGTTAGACCTCCCACGTTTGCGAAGCTTTAACATTTTCTTTCTTCGCGTTCGCGTAGTGTTATTTGGCGCTGAGGGTTTTACCTATTTTCTTCATCACGTTCGCATGCCCTATCACACGTTCGCGTAGCTTTGCCAGTCCAAGCCTTCGCGTTCACGTACTGTTCCACGCGTTTATGTAGTGCAATTCGAGCAGCATTTAGTTTTTTCTTCGCGAACGTGAGACTTCCTCTGCGTTCGCGATGCTTTAAATGTCTGGGCAGAATATAAGTTTTCCAAACCGAGGATTTCACCATTGTTATCACATTTTGACTTCTAGAGCTCGGTTATTGGCAATTTTTGGTGGGATTTTCCTGTAATTCGATAGGGTATGTGTTCTTCAACTAGAATTAATTATATTCCACGAATTTGTCCTTATTTCTATCATTTAAATTGTGTTTTGGGTTGGGGAAGGAGATGGTTTTTGAAGAGAAATTCTAAAATGAAAAATCATGGTTTGAGGGACCAAATGACATCGGATTTGGATAATTTTTGTATGGCTGGACTCGTTTGAGCGTGAGGGTTCTAAAAATATAAATATTTCCCGATTCCATGGTGCTGGCCTGAGGGGAATTTAGGTTATTTTACATAATTCCGCATATTATTATAGAAATTAATTGTAGAATCAATTACTTGAAGTGTTATTTATATTATGAAGTTGAATTGAATAGATTTGGGCCATTTGGAGTCGAGTACTCGTGGCAAGAACGTGATTTCTAGTTGATTTTGAGCCGATTCGAGGTATGTATCTTGCCTAACCTTGTGTGGGGGACTTCTCCTTAGGACTTGAGTCTTCTTTGCTGATTGTATTCCGTGTACGCGAGGTGACGAGTGCGTGCTCGGATTTAATTGTGGGAAGACTGGCCTTTTAAGGTTCCTAGGTCTTTATATTCACCGAGTGTGAAGTTGTTCTTGATTTGATTGAATTTTTCTATTAATAGTTCCACCTCTACATGTTTTACTTGGAACTAATTGCCTTATGATTCATTCTTATTGCCTAATTGACTCTTACCTTACTTAACTGAAGATCTTTATCTCCTCCATTGTCATGTTATCTTTCTTAACTGTTTGTTTTTATTGGAAATCATTATTATCTCTCAAGTAAATTATTTAGTGTTGTTTGAAATTGTTGTATTTCATTCGTAACCTGCCCAATCTTAAACGAAGAGTAGACATTCTATGTGTAATTGATATTTCCTTATTTGAAATTACTTAACTCTTGTTAACTCCCTTGTTGTTGAACTACATGCTATGGGGTCGTTGCTTCGTATTATCTTCTCCCTTATTAAGTTGTTCTTATTACGTTTAACATTCTCTATTGTGGTTATCCCTTGTGAGCTTGTCTTACCTCCCCCGGCGAATGCAATATTTTTGAGTTAATTCACTTGTTATGTCTTGTATATATTGTATTTGTTGCTATTGTACTTGGGGTGTTGATGCACGAGGTTTCTACCGTGCGGTTATTGATATTGTTATGCATGAGGTTTCTACCGTGCGGTTATTGATACTGTGATGCATGAGGTTTCTGCCGTGCGGTTATTGACATTGTGATGCACGAGGTTTCTGCCGTGCGGTTGTTGATATTTGAATGCACGAGGTTTCTGCCGTGCGATTGTTGATATTGGAATGCACGAGGTTTCTGCCATGCGATTGTTGTTGAGGTGTTGCACGAGGTCTTTGTCATGCTACTGTTGCTATTGATATATTGCACATGCGGCGTAATAAGGCGTGATATGTTTATATATGTATATGTGCATTGCGCATGTGGCAAAACAAGGTGGAAACATTATGATGCATGTGTGGTGAAATAAGGCGGTACTTATTATGCTATTAATTGCACACGTGGAGAAATAAGGTGGCTATGTCAGGGATTGATTGTAAGGATTTGTGACGGCCTGTGGAGGCATTTCTATTTTGGTTTAATATTTTGATTGTGACTTGCTTTCCTGTATGAGCTTTATCTTGTTGATGGGGTGATGGAACATTGTGCGTGCTGCCCGCTCTTCTTCTTACCTTTATTAGCTGGTAGAAATCTTGTTAAAGCACTCACACAAGCATATATATAGTCAAAATACTCCTATTGGATGTGAAGTCCTACTGATTTTGCTAAGTATAGAGGCACGTCCTCGTTTAATCATTTTATATGTGAGAGTGGCCCTAGTTAGCCAGTTAGTTGTCAATATGACAGTAAGGCTGATGGAGGCACAGGATGCCAATTGTAGATTTCTGATGCTGGGACTTGTGAGTTTGTATTTGACTGAGATTGGAAAATTAATGGAAATTATTAAATAAGACCTGATTTAAGCACCACCGTAGGACTTAAGTTATTGTTTTGTGTTTCTTTTCTGTATTGTGATCTTAGGGTTGGATTGTATTTGTCGTGATTATGTGTCATCATTCTTTATATTCTCGTATTACCTGTTGTTTTCTTCCCTCATTGTGTTTGTAGCATTATTGGTCATTTCGTACAGTCTTCACACATACACTCTCTCTCTCTCTCTCACAC
>MU679292.1:163949-194416 GCA_026770625.1 Nicotiana glauca | reverse complement strand
ACACACACACACACACACATATATATATATATATATATATATATATATATATATATATATATATATATATATATATATATATATATATCATGTTCCATTACTCCTATAATTATACTGTTTATTTGACCGGTAGGTGTCTTGACTGTTCCTCGTCACTACTCTACCGAGGTTAGTCTTGACACTTACTGAGCTTCGCTGGTGTGCTCATGCTACTCTTCTGCACATTTTTGTTATGAAGATCCAGGTAGTCCCACTGAATTTTGTCAGCCTTGGAAGAAAGCATTTCTGTAGAGACTTCGAGGTATATCTGCTTCGTCCGCAGACCGAGGAGTCCCTTTCTATCTTTCTATAATAAGTATAGCCCTTTCATTATTTTTCCTTTGTTTAGACATTTCCAGAGTTAGAGCTTCTTATGTATCACTTAGCTTGTGATTTGTGAGATTCCAGGTTTTGGTAACTTTGTTGTTAGTTTCAAGAGATGTTATTGTATGTGCCGAGCGACACCTTAACCACTATTTTACCTTACTAGTTCAGTTTTAATTATTTCTTCCGTAATTATGGTTTATATTCTACATTGTTAGGCTTACCTAGTCATAGATACTAGGTGTCATCATGACGGTTCACGTAGGGCGAATCAGGTCGTGACAATTAAACAACAATTTCAGACTACTTCAGTGTAGTTCTCAGCACGTTCGAGGACGAACACATGTTTAAGTGGGAGAGAATGGAACGACCCGACCGGTCGTTTTGAGCCCTAGAACATCGTTTAGCAGTTTGAGGCCATGAGCAGCTTCATTTCAGGTATTATGACTTGTACGCGTGGTCAAAATTTAATTTCGGAAGTTCGGAGTTGATTTGGAAAGGGAATTCTTATTTCGAAAACTTTAAGTGGAAATAATTAACTAAGATTCGATTTTTGAGTAAACGACCACAAAATCAGGATCGGAAGGTTCCAGCAGGTTCGTGTGATGATTTCGAATTGGTCGTATGCCCGGATCGGGTTTTGGATAACCCGGGAGCATTTTGGTGCCTATTGTGGAAATTAGCATTTTGGAAGGATTTTCATAAGTTTGGCTTGAAGTGCATTTCAGTGTTATTGATTCCCGTTTGGAATTCTGAGTCTGTGAATAGCTCCTATGATGATTTTGGAGTTGGGAGCGTGATCAGAAGTAAATTTGAAGGTCCGTAGGTCATTTTGGAGTCATTTGGCTAAAGATAAAAATTTGAAGGTTTTTGAGAAGTTTGATCGGAAGTGGAATTTTTTATATTGGGGTTGGAATCCGATTCCAGAAGTTGGAGTAAGTCCGTAATGTCGAATATGACTTGCGTGCAAAATCTGAAGTCAGTCGGACGTGATTTGGTAGGTTTTAACATCGAAAGTAGAAGTTTGAAATTTTAAAGTTCATTAAGTTTGGATTGGAGGTGGTTCGTGATTTTTGTGTTGTTTGATATGATTTGAGGCCTCGAGCAAGTCCGTAATGTGTTTTGGGATTGGTTGGTAGGTTTGGTTGAGGTCCCGGGGGGCCTCGGTTGTGTTTCAGGATTGTTTCAGATCTAATTTGGATAAAAAAACTGTTGTTGGTTGCTGGTATCTGGTTTCCTTCTTCGCGAACGCGAAAAATGTCTTGCGAACATGAAGAGTAAAATAGGAGGTTGCTGGTTTTGGCCTTCGCGAACATGAGGTTGAAGTCGCGAATGCGAAGAGGTGGATTGAGCTGCTATGCGAACGCGGGGGAGCGATTGCGAACACATAGATGGAAAAGCTGGGCCTGGGTCTTTGGCCTACGCGAACACGAGGCTTGGTACATAAATGCATAGGGGCTGGGTAGCTGGCCTTCGCGAATGCGAGAGATGGGCTGGGAACGCGAATAAGGACGGACTTGGGCTGGTCAAAATATTTAAAATCGGGGTTTGAGTTCATTTCACCTATTTTTCTCTTGGCTTGGGCGATTGTTGGAGCTTGTGAAGAAGGGTTCCGTCATTTATCATGAGGTAAGTAATTTATTCTAGTTTTGAGTTAAATACAAGGTTAATAAATGAATTTAGACATTAAAATTGGTGGAAAACTTGGGGTTTGAGGAAAACGTAGAAAAAAATAGTACTCTTGGGTTTTAACCACGATTTTGGGTATGGAGTTTAGAGAAAGTTAGATATTTGAGTTCGTGAGGCTATGGGTAAACTTATTCTTTAAAAAATTTGGAAGTCCGGGCACGTGGGCCCGAGGGAATTTTAGTCAACTTTTCGATCGAGGTTAAGAATTTTTATAAATTAGATTGTAATGAATAATTGAGCATAAATTAATGGATTTGCATTATCATTGGCTAGTTTCAGAGCGTTGTGCATCAATTACAGTCTTCGTAAGTGCGTGGAATGTCAGTTATGGATCTTCGGAGCGAGGTGAGTCTCCTTTCTAACCTTGTAAAAGGGAATTGTCCCCGTAGGTGAGTTACTTTGTTATGTGCTCCTATTTGTGGGGGCTACGTATGCACGAGGTGACGAGAGTCTATACGTAGCTACTATTATGCTATTGTCCGGGTAGTCTAGCACCCAAAAGCATGTTGTACTTGGATTATTTGTAAATTTATTGACAGCTTGAATTACTTAAATCACACCGAATGAGTAAATGAATTTCAAAAAGGATTAAACTTTATTTTTCCTAAATCATTAAAGGAAAATTGGATTTTATTGAATTAAACATTTCCTTATAAACTCTTAATTGGTTGTTTGACTGTGTATATATGTGCCTGCGTCGCATGTATGATTTGCGAGCGGTAAATTTGTTTATTTAATATTGACCATGTCACATGTATGATACACAAGCACGGTAATAGATGCATCTATGGTTCGTGTCGTTCGACCCTCGGCAGTGCACATTTTACATTTCTGTTAGATCGGGTCGTACAACCTCGTCATGAGTTGCGCATGCTTGTATTGCTTAATTTGAGATTGATATTTTTTCTCCCCAACTTGAGATAATTGTTAAGTAATGGATTATGAATCCGGAGACTTTTAATAAAAAGTAACTTTTACCTGCTTCATGACTTATCTAAATTTACTGTGGTTAATAAATCTGTGAATCATCATATTAATAATATATTATTATTGGACATCTAGTAAGTGTTGAAGTCGACCATCTCGTCTCTACTTCTTCGAGATTAGACCGGATACTCATTGAGTACACGTTTTCGTACTCATACTACACTTCTGTGCATTTTTATTGCATATGCTTATGCATCTCTAGTGGCCTACTGGGCGTAGCAGCATGGTTGATATAGAGACTTAGGTGAGCTGCATTTCTCGAGGCGACCCGCATCCAGCAAAGCCTCTTTAAATTTTCTGTATTTATTTTCTATCCAATATTGTATTCTGGACGTTTGTTGTATTATATTATTTCTTAGAAATTGCTCATGCACTTGTGACACCTAGTTATGGGAGAATTTTTGTTTGGGATTATTCAATGTTAAATTGTTATAGACTTTATGGTTATTTCTGAAAATTTCATTATTTGTTATTTAATGTATAAAGAAAATTATTTCAACAATTACTAAAATTGAAATTTAATTGAGTATTTTGGTTGGCTTGCCTGACAACGGTGTCCGGCGCCACCATGACCCTTAGCAGATTTTGGGTTGTGACAGCCCCCAAAGACAAAGGCATGTGATGCAAACAAGCATTCCTACTAGGGATCCTGTATGAGGCTATATTATTCTAGGTTTAAAATCTGGGTGTATTGTTCTAGACCTGATTACCCGAGCGGACAACTCGAGTTACAGGGGAGAGGGGAGGGGGCAGTGTACCGGTAATCAAAAGATCATCCAGCTTTGCAACTTGTCCGAACCTTGTTCTAAATTAAGGATATGACACTAACAGAAAAGAAGTCATGCCAGCGTGTACTTCCCAGAAGATTTAGAAGACTCATAGAGAAGAACGGTTTCGTAACAATTTATATGCAGTACACCGAATATCAAAATAGTTAAAAGCGCATTAGGCTCAAACACGTAAAATCAGACAATAAATGAAAGCCAAGTATAACTGTTGCTAGAGCTGTTACACCTCCCTTTTCCACCAGAAAGAGGTATATTCAGAGTTTTTCCAATTAAAGTGACATAAATCGAAATGAGATTATTTTATTTAAATCATAGTCACCACCTGAAATAATTTATTATGGTGTCCCATGTCACCGGTTTATTTTTAAAATCCCAAATCGAGGAAATTTTCCTTTATTTAAAAGTCTGCAAAACCAGAAAATCTAGGTAAGGAATTTTGATAACCCGGGAGAAGGTGTTAAACATTTTCGGGTTCCATGGTTCTAGCACGGTCGCTTAAATATTAACAATTGGCCTAATTATCTGATTAATTATATATTTTAAACCCATTGTGTATTTTTAACTTTATAACCTCTTTTATTTATTTATGGATTTATTTCTAGAACAAGCCATGAGTCGTACACTTGTCATTTTTGGTACACGTTGCAAACCGCACTACATGAAATGCACATGCGATTTACCATATGTTTATCTTTATTATTATTCGAAATTATGGTCGGCTCACATGAAATGTACACCCGAATTGAGAGTTACGTATCATGACCATGTCACAGGAACCATACCCATGGCCATGATATTTATTAATCGCGCCTAAAGTAACTAGCACATTTAATTATTTTTCCAATCTTTGATATTGCTGTGATGCCAAATTTATGAACAAGACATTATTGGGGATCAAATAGGCTAGCTAACATGATCTATTACTTAGCCAGATTCCTTATGGTCCAACATTCTTATTCTTTGCCAAGAAAGAAATAACTCCATTATTTTCGTCTACCAAATTAAAAGCATTTATTCAAGAAAAAAGACTACATACATCATAATCGAACTAAAACTAATTAAAACAATTTAAACGAAAACTAAGACATACTACTCAAACAACGTAAAATTACAAATCAACCAACACGCGCACCACACTATCACAACACAATGAAATGAAAATGAAATTGAGAAATGGACCTTTTATTAATGAATAAAGGTGAAAATTGCAAGTTAATCGGGCTAAATAAAGCTACAATCCTTGGACCAAAATACTGAAATTACAAACCGAAACCTCGAATCGACACCGTAAAACTCAAAACCAAAGGAACATCAATCAAACCCCATCGGATTCCATGGTGTCACCACCCAAAATTTATTAAGGGCCGTGATGAAGCCGGACACCGCTGTTAGGCAAGTCGACCAAATTATTTAATTAAATCTTCTTTTAAATATTTTTGAAACCACTTCTTTTATACGTTTAAACAATGCATAACAAATCCCACTGAATAAAGAATGAAACATTTAACAACTTTTAAAGTTTCGGAATAAACCCATAGACATCCCTAGAACCCGGTATCACAATTGCATGAGAAATTTCTAATAAATAATGTAATACATCAACTGTCTGGAATACGATATTGCATAGGAAAGTAAATACAGTAATCTGAAAGAGACTCTGCCGGCTGTGGTCCTCTAGGAAAATGCAGCTCACCTAAGTCTTCACATCAACCGTATTCCTACACTCACTAGGCCACTAGAGATGTATGTGCATGTGCAACAAAAATGCATAGAAGTATAGTATGAGTATGAAAACAATTTGTACTCAATGAGTATCCCGTCTAATTTCGAAGAAGTAGAGATGAGAGGTCGACTTTGATACTTTCTAGTGGTGCAATAGTATTATCTGAATAATATAGTAAATCATGGATTTTTTTTATAAACATGATCGTAATTCAATAGATTGAAGCAAGTAAATAATTCTTTCTTTTATAGGAAGTTTCCAAAATTCCTTTTTATCAATTATACAAATATTCTCAAACCAGGAAGAGGCACTAACGACTTCAGTAAGGTTCAAGGCATGCAATACAAGCACGCGCAAATTATGCCGAGGACGTACGACCCAATCCAATAATATTTAAATTGTGCACTGCTAGAGGGTCGAATGGCGCGAATCGTAGATGCATCTATTTAATCTACCGAGGAGTTCGGTATGTTCCAGAATTTAAACACACACAAAAAATCAATCAAGAAGTCATTAGGAAACAATTATCCAAAGAAAATTGATTGTCTTTAACAATTTAAGAAAATAAAGTTTAAATCTTTTTAGAAATTTATTTACTAATTCGATGTGATTTAAGCCATTCAAACTTTCAATAAGATTACAAATAATCCAAGTATAGCATGCTTTTGGGTCCTAGACTACCCGGACTTAAATATAATAGTAGCTACACACGGACTCTCGTCACTCGTGCGTATGTAGCCCCCACAATTACAAGCATGTATTTAATTATTTCACCCATGGGGACAATTGCCTCTTACAATGTTCGAAAGGAGACTCACCTCGCTCAGAAGATCCATAACTGGCATTCCACGCTCTCCTGAAGACTCGAATCGATGCTAAATGCTCCAAAGTTGGCCAGTAATTATGCAAATCCATTAATACATGCTCAATTACTCATCACAATCCAATTTATAACCATTCCTAACCCCGATCGAAAAGTTGACCAAAATGACCTCGTCCCACGTGCTTGGATTTCGAAATTTTTTGAAGATTAAGCTTACCCATAACCCCACGAACTCAAATATATAATAATTTCTCAATTCCATTGCCAAAATCGTGGTCAAAATCCAATAACACTAAATTTCTAGATTTTCCATTAAACCCTAATTTTCTACAAATTTGAATGTCCAAATCTGTATATAATCATGTATTTAACTCAAAACTATCACAAATTACTTACTTCATGCTTGGTGGTAAAGATGGCTCCTAAAAGTTGCTAAAAAAAAACTAGCTAAAATGGAAGAAATGGGGTTGGAATGAACCAAACCCCCTATTTAAAAGAACCTCACTGCCTCCAGCACTTCTGCACCTGTGGTCCCTTGACCTCTTCTGCGGTTACGCATGTGTGGCCTTTCTACCGCTCCTGCATTTTTTCACTAGGCCCCCTACTTCACTTCTGCGCCTCGACCACCGTAGGTGCAGTCCCGTTTCTGCAGCTATATAACCGCATCTGCGGTATCTTCACTTCTGGTCCAAAACCGCATCTGTGGCTCTTCTGACGGCTTCTACGGCTCCGCACCTACAGCCCATGTCTCGCAGGTTCGGTTATACCAGCAACAAGTAACTTCATCCCTTTTCTGAAATTCCATTTTCAATCTGCTAACCCTTCGGAATCCACCCGAGGTCCCCGGGACCCCAACCAATTATACCAACGGGTCCCAAAACACATTACGAACTTGCTAGAGGCCTCAAATCACATCAAAAAATGTCGATATCATGAATCGCCCTCCAATCCAAGCTTAAATGAACTTTAGAATTTCAAGCTTCTTCATACGATGCCAAAACATATCAAATCACGTCTGATTGACCTCAAATTTTCCAGACAAGTCATATTCGATATTACAGACCTACTCCAACTCTCGGAATCAGATTCCGACCCCGATATCAAAAAGTCCACTTCCGGTCAAACTTATCAAAAACCTTAAAACTTCTATCTTTAGCTAAATGACTCCAAAATGACCCACGGACCCTCCAAATTCACTTTCGATCGCTTTCCCAACACCAGAATCACCATACAGAGCTAATCCCAGACTCGGAATCCCAAACAGGCATTGATAACACTGAAATGCACTTCAACCCAAACTTATAAAATTTCTTCCAAAATGCTAACTTTCACAATAGGCGATAAAATGCTCCCGAGTCATCCAAAACCCAATTCGGGCATATGCCCAAGTTCGAAATCATCATACAAACCTACTTGAACCTTCAAATCATAATTCCAAGGTTATTTACTCAAAATTCAAATCCTAGTTAATTCTTTTAACTTAAAGCTGCCGAAATGAGAATTCTCTTTCCAAATCGACTATGTACTTCCCGAAATTCTATTTTGATTACGCGTACAAGTCATAATACCTGAAATGAAGCTGCTCATGGCCTCAAACTGTTGAACGGCGCACTAGATCTCAAAATGACCGGTCAGGTCATTACATTCTCTCCCACTTAAACATGTGTTCGTCATCGAACGTGCTAAGAACTGTGACGGGGTTATCTGAAATCATTGTTTAACACTTTGAGCACCTACCCATGCTACCACAACTCAACTAGGCACCCAAGCTCAATCAATCTGAAGGTATCCTTTTCCACTTAAGCAAGTAAGCCTTAGAGCTCAATTCCAACATCAGGAATTTTCTGCCAGGCCTATTTCTAACTTACACTCACCGTATCAATAACTACACGCTGCACCAAAACATGACTGTGTACCTTAGCTGAATTCATAGCTTGCACCACCTTACTCATAGGACCACAATAACATTCTCTGATCAAATAAATCAAAATTCCACGAATCTGATGCTCCCATTGCACCTCATGACTTGCATAGATCTTGCTCTAACTCTTACAATACCGCAACGACAAAAGAGATGTGTAGAAATTTATAACTGAATGCCGAATCAATAAATCATCGGGTCTATACTCCTGACAAGAACCTCCACCTCATTCTGAACCAAATAATGGTCTTTGCTCCTTAATATACTTCATATGATCAGATTCCACTGATCCTAAAACCAATGATCTCGTCTTACCCAGTACGAACTGCTCAGGCAATAAGCCACCCCGGACATGATCAAAAGTCCAATATGATGCCATAACGTGCCAATAGGCTACAAGCTCGAATGTGATACATAAGGAAAATGAACTCAAGAAGGTACTACTCAACTCACGCGACTAATATGAACCTTCCTTAGAAAATGGGAATTAAAACACACAAAAATAGGTGTAGGGAACCGTACTCAACATCATACTATTACGGCATGCGACCCAATTCAAACAACATACCCATGGTGGCGTGTCACCCGATCCACACATAAAATTAACATAAGGAGATACATACCTAGCTAAATTTCTCATTACAAGAAAATACCATAAATCAGTCACAAGTATGCTAAGTGCATAATACCATCCGTGGGGAAACATATAGCACCATAAGCTAACAAACTTAAGCACAACTGAGGTGCGATATATGTTCTGAAACTGAAGAGCCATCCTGCTCACATAACACCATCACTACATGGAACCTCAACACATAAGAAAATTATCGAGCCATTCACAACTCAATCGGCACAATATAGCATTACATGAAATAGCTGACGACAAAGTAACATCCAATGTCCGAATACTCCTCTATAAGGAGTTCTATGCTGAAATCAACACATTTGTCTTGATATATAGCTTATATTCGTACTTAAATCCAATCATAGTTCTCAAGCCAATTCTGATCATACCGAACTAGGTCCATAATCCTTTTTCGGTCCATAATAACCCCATTTTCGCCATAACACACAAGAACAACCATCATAACCGGAGTAATCCTCTACAATACACAACCCAATAAATTGAACGACCTCCAGGCATCAAATCTCAAATTAATGATATCACCACAATCTTCATATTTGGTTTAATTCTTCAATCTATCAAGTGACTACATGTCACACTTATACAACTTTCCAATGGGGCACGCTCCCGCAACCTTCCGTAACAGTTAACATTTTTATGCATCCAAACTACCGGCCGCACTAACGTTGAAAAGCGATCAAAATCCTTAACCAGGATGCAAATCCTTTTTCACAAAAACACCAATCTCAGGTGTCATTGAAGACAGTGACAACTTACTCTAAACATTCAAATCCCTTTCTTGCTCATCCGAGCTCGTGACATCCTTGTCAACACCGAACCGCAACTTTGATCCTCACTTTAAAATTCCATACCACTCACTGCACCCAACATTCCAATATGCGATAGCACAAGATCTTTATCATAACTCCTGAACTACTAATATGGTAAACTCTCCCTCACTTGGAGACTTTTTACTTACTCATTCCAAGAGGACCATAGCAACATGCGAGTAATAGTTGAACATTCAAATCCTCAAGTAGTGGTCTAAACCACCATAACCCTTCAAGGATCTGCCTACACATAATAGGCCGTAATACTTGAATACTACCAAATATAATCAATGCTGTCGAGCCTCGCTCGCACCGCCACCACTATGTCAATTCAACCATGGCCGACCAATCTAACTTCCTCTAATTCATCCTTAACTTGCCTTAGAAATAATATTAGCTCCATTCCTTACATCACCAACCTAAATCTGCACTCATCTTGAGTGACCCTATTCCATGAGACCACGTTGTCTCCAAACCCATGAACCATTTCATACCTCCCTTGTGCACACATTCGCACCCTCAACTGGTATGCCCATTCTGATAATCTCAATACGGATCTGAAGTTTTTTTTATCATTTTCCTCCCAAATGCAGCACTGAAAGTCGAAAACATCATAGATAATTCTGAGTCTCTTATCATAATCTTCTATAAAAGCTCGATTCTTAACAATACTGCAGACTTGAATCCTTAGGCACCGCACTTTTAAATCCTTTGAATTCACTAGGACCGTTCTTGAGATCCACACGCTTTGACTGGACCCCGAATATAATCTACTCCATGATTCTTCTAGCATATGCATACCCTCTCAATGAAGCACCCGGTAGAATCACTTCCCCTGAAACCCGCACTTATACGAGGCACAAATCCTGAATCCTTCCGCAAGCCTGAGCGTGAGCCAATAAGGCCAACCATAGCACACATTTAACAATTCCTTTGCTCAAATTATCACCTGTGTTTTTTTCCCATTGCTAGAATAACTTACCAATACGCCAATAACCTGAAACCTCACAAGAAGATAATCGTACAACACATTCGTAGGCGGTGAGACTCTCCCACTTTACTTAAAGCCACTATTACACAACTCTGAAATTCACCAGGATCCCTTATCTCTTATTGACATAACCATGCACGATCGACCACAAAAATTCTTAGAATCTTTCCCTAAAACCTTTTTTTTACTCTGAATCATCACCCCATTCGCACGACTGATCTCCTTGCGGTAAAAAAAATAGAATTCTTCGCCAAAGCTTTGCCAACGATGCGATCGCTAAACTACTCACAGGGAATAACCCCCTGTGAAAATCACTCTCCGACATCTTCCAACATCACTGCACGGGGAACTGTCACTGCAACATCAATGACCTATCTTGAGTCCGAGCTCACTCTCTAGCTGCACAAGTCCATTCATTCCTTGTGGATACCAATTAAACGTGCGAAAACATCCTTCCAATTCAAAATTTGGTTTTACCTTCTTTATCTCAAGCAGCTCATTTTCGTTATATCAAATCTCTTGCCGCATAATAGTTCACACTTCAAATTAATCTGTATGCCCAAATCACCAATTATTAAAATTCTCAAATCACTCCAACTCTCCTTAAGGTGTGTAGTCACCTTACCACCAGACCCATATGCAACTTTGCCACTCTCCCACTTTGGCGAAACTCACCCCTTTAGTCGACTACTCGACCTTCGCTTCTTATACCTGGCCTTCTAGAAATTTCAACCACCGCTTGACACTTCCCACATGTCCTTCCTCATCCTTTGTTGCTCAGTTGTTGCCTTAATACAAATGATACCTCGTTATAGAAGAAAACTCCACCACGCTCGCAATTACCAAGTCTCATTACTCCATCAACCCAAATCTGAACATTCTTAGTTTGATTGCCTTTCCTCCGCCAGAAGTAAAATTCTTAATCTCTGAATCATGCACTAAGTAAACCTCCCTTCAGGTTATTAACTACTCTGATACGTAGGCATACATCCTACCATCATATTAATACTGCGGAACAATCATTGATAAGCATCATGGCAACTTGTGCCAAGCCTCAGAGCTTTCAAAAGTACCACTACTGAGCTGAAATGACATAAAATCCTTCCACGAGGTGACGATAATAGTTTCAAACAACCCCGCAGGGAAAAACACCCCGCACCACATTCGCAGTACCATTACAATTTACTTACTCACCGATTCGTGACCAGCGCCTTGCATCGCATAAGATTGAATGGAAAGGAAATGAAAGCATAAGCCTTAAAGGAATCAAACCGCACGATGATGGATCAAGAAGCAAAGTACTCCTAACAGCTCTGCAGCCTCCGAAAGATAAGTACAGACGTCTCCGTACCAATCCGCGAGACTCTACTAGACTTGCTCATGACTCGTGAGACCTAAGGGAACCTAGTGCTCTAATACCATGTTGTCACGACCCAAAATCCACTAAGGCTCATGATGGCACCGGACACCGCTATCAGTCAAGCCACCTAAATTACTTAATTAAATCTTGTCTAAACTATTTTCGAAACCACTTCTTTTATACGTTTAAAAAATACATAATAAATTCCACTGAACAAATAATGAAACATTTAACAACTTTTAAAATTTTTGAATAAACCCATAGACATCCCCAGAACCCGGTGTCATAAGTGCATGAGTAATTTCTAAGAAATAATGTATTTTTTAAGAAAGAGACTCCACCGACCGCGGTCGTCTCGAAAAATACAGCTCACATAAGAATTCGCATTAACCATGCTGCTACACTCACTAGTCCTCTAGAGATGCATGTTCCTGTGGAACAAATATACATAGAAGTGTAGTGTGAGTACAAAAACAACGTATACCCAATGAGTATCCCGTCTAATCTCGAAGAAGTAGAGACAAGAGGTCGACTTCGACACTTGCTCGTGGTCCAATAATGTCATCTCAATAATGTAGTAAATCGTGAACTTTTTTTATAAGCATGATCGTAATTCAATAGATTGAAGCAAATAAACAGTTCTTTTTTTTATAGAAAATTTACAAAATTCCTTTTAATCCATTATACAAATATTCTCCAGCCAAGAAGAGGCACTAACAACTTCAGTAAGTTTCAAGGCAAGGAATACAAGCATGCGCAAATCATGTTGAGGACGTACGACCCGATCTAACAATATTTAAACCGTGCACTGCCATAGGGTCGAATATGTGAGAACCATAGATGCGTCTATTTAATCTATCGAGGCATTCGGCCCATTCCAGAATTTAAACACACATAGACAGTGAATCAAGAAGTCATCAGGAAACAATTATCCAAAGAAAACCAATTCTCTTTTAACAATTTAAGAAAATGAAGTTTCTATCTTTTTAGAAATTTATTTTCTGATTCAATGCGAATTAAGCCATTCAAACTATGAATAAGATTACAAATAATCCAAGTATAGCATATTTTTGGGTCCTAGACCATCCGGACTTAAACATAATAGTAGCTACGCACGAACTCCCGTCACCTCGTGCGTACGTAGCCCCTAAAATTAGAAGTACACATTTAATTATTTCACCTATTGGGATAATTTCCTGTTACAAGGTTAGAAAGGAGACTCACCTTGCTCCAGAGATCCATAACCGGCATTCTACACCCTTCCGAAGACTCAAATCGATGCTAAATGCACCAAATCTAGCCAACAATTATGCAAATCCATTAATACATGCTCGATCATTCATCACAATCCAATTTATTATCATTCCTAACCCCGATCGAAAAGTTGACCAAAATGCCCTCGAGCCCACATCCCCGGATTCCAAAAATTTTCGAAGATTAAGCTTACCCATAACTCAACAAACTCAAATATATAATAATTTTTCAATTCCATTACCAAAAATGTGGTCAAAATCCAAGAACACTAAATTTTTAGGTTTTTCCCTCAAAACCCATATTTCTACAAATTTCCATGTCGAAATCCGTATATAATCATGTATTTAACTCAAAACTAGCACAAATTACTTACTCATGCTTGGTGGTGAAGATGGCACCTCAAAGTTACTCCAAAAATCTGCTACAGTGGAAGAAATGGGGTTGGAATGAACCAAACCCCCGATTTAAAAGAACCTCACTGCCTCCAGCACTTCCGCACGTACGGTCCCTTGACCGCTTCTGCGGTTCCACAGGTGCGGACTTTCTACTGCTCATACGGTTCTTCACCAGGCCCCCTATTCCGCTTCTGCGCCTCGACCACTGCAGGTGCGGTCCCGCTTCTGCAGCTGCATGACCGCATCTGTTGTCTCTTCACTCCTAGTCCAAAACCGCATATGCGGATCTTCTGGCCACTTTTGTGACTCTGCACCTGCAGTCCAAGTCTCGCAGGTGCGGTTACACCAGCAACTTCAGCCATTTTCCAAAATTCCATTTTCGATCTGTTGACCCACCGAAATCGACCTGAGGCCCTTGGGACCCCAACTAATCTTACCAACGGGTCCCAAAATACATTACGGACTTGCTCGAGGCCTCAAATCACATAAAAAACATCAAAATAATGAATTTCCTTCCAATCCAAGCTTAAAGGAACTTTAGAATTTCAAGTTTCTTCATTCGATGCTAAAACATATCAAATCACGTCTGATTGGCCGCAAATTTTGCACACAAGTCATATTCTACATTACGGACCTACTCCAACTTTCGAAATTAGATTCCGACCCTGATATCAGAAAGTCCACTTCTGGTCAAACTTCTCAAAAACCTTCAAATTTCTATCTTTAGCTAAATGACTCCAAAATAACCCACGGACCTCCGAATTCACTTCTGATCGCTCTCCCAACACCAGAATCATCATACGGAGCTACTCTAAGAATAGGAATCCCAAAAGGACATTGATAACACTGAAATGCACTTCAACTCAAGCTTATGAAAATTTCCAAAATGCTAACTTCCACAATAGGCGCCAAAATACTCCCGAGTCATCCAAAACCCGATCCGGGCATACGCCCAAGTCCCAAATGATCATACAAACCAATTGGAACCTTCAAATCCTAATTCTGATGTCGTTTACTCATAATCCAAATCCTAGTTAATTCTTTCAACTTAAAGTTGCCGAAAGGAGAATTCTCTTTCCAAATCCACTCCGAACTTTCCGAAATTCAATTCCAACCACGCGTACAAGTCATAATACCTAAAATGAAGCTATTCATGGCCTCAAACTACTGAACGACGTGTTAGAGCTCAAAACAGCCGGTCGGGTCGTTGCACATGATTTCGAAATCGAAAATCAAAGGAAAAAGCTAAAATTTCTATGGAGGAAGTGAAGAATAGAGTCTTCCGACCAAATAGAACTTAAGACATAAAACGAAACCATGACTGAAGAGGCTCCAAACAGCTCCAACATTAAGCTCTTGTCATCACCAAATAGCTATGTTTCTTGTCAGCACCCAAGCTTTGCAATATCTAATATTTGGGTAAGGCCAAATTACTTTATAAAGTTTGAGATCTTCTCTACGTGAAGTGTTTCATTCACTCTGTTTTTTGTCACCTTTCGTTCCCCCATTTTGTCGTGTCTTTTTTTGGTCCTAAGAGATTATCTTTTAGAGTCTTTTTATTTTGTAAGAATGAGAGAGGAGTTAGGGTGGTCCTGCTTTCTTATTCCCTTAGGGGTATGGGTGTTAATGGAGGTCGGGGGGGGGTGGCGATGGTCTCTCATGTATAGGGTGATCAAGAGAGAAGAAGTAGCATCAGTTGAAGGTACTCTAGGTTAGGGGTTGTGTCTAGGTCTAGGTTTTTTTAAAATGTTAGGGTGTATAAGAAGAAGGTGCAGTGGGTCTTAGGGTATGTGCTTTTAAAATTGGGTCATCTCTTTGGACTTCTTCAATTAAGTCCAAACAAAATTAGCCTCAAGTTTCATACTCTTTCTTCTAAAACAAGACTAAAAATACTACACCATTTACTAATTAATCATACTTAAGTAAAATAACTATTAAACTAAAACTATTTTTTGTATTTTCTTAAATATCATACTAAAAGATAAAAAATGGAAAAATTATTGTAAAGTTAAAATAATATTCCTAGAATTATTTTTGAATTTTTGAATTTTATATAAGATAGATAAATTAAAACTAACTAGATAAAAATATTAATTAGCTAAATAAAAGAAAATATTTTTTTTAATTTTTATTTTTGTGATAAAATAAAGTAAAAGAGTCAAAACTATTTAGAACAACGATACTAAACCTAAACTAAATATTTACGTTAAACTGTGTAAAATCTTGGGGAGGGTCAAAAATTACATGTCTACAATCACGTCCAACTTTCAGAAACTCAAAGTCGTAAGACCCCAAGCGGGCAACCTCGAGTCCGAAAGCAGTCCACGAGGCATTATCAACAATATAAGACCTCTACAAAGAAATAACGAAACTTTAAGACCTCAAGAAAGTCATGAACCATACTTGTACCAAGTAACTCATCTGTAAGACCTCAAGCAAGGCATGAACTATAGTTGTATCAACCCATCTATAAGACCTCAAGCAAGGCATGAACCATACTTGTACCAAGTAACTTCTCTGTAAGACCTCAAGAAAGGCATAAACTATACTTATACCAAGTAATTCATCTATAGGACATAATCCCTTTCTTAAAACTTAAGTCTATATATCCGAACTTATAAGACCCCTAAAAAGGCATACCCTCGATATAGACGCCGAAACTAGTTCATTTGGGGACTAAAAGGCTCCATCCAAACACAATGACTTTGGTCACAAGGTTGTACCAGCCAAAATAACGCAACTTGGGGATGCCCGACCATCATTAATAGGCCTTAAATTACTTCAAAAGAACTTCAAAAAAAATCGGTTAATAAGGATACCCTTGGCATAAGAAAAAGAACTTCGATCATATCAACTCCAAATAATGGGCTTCAGAATAATTCAGCTATCGAGAAAAACATCCGGAGATGCTCATTTATTGCTACATAACAGCTCATAATAGAGGCTCTTATTGAGCCATCGAAGATTCCGACAAACACAAAAACTTCAAAAAGTCTTTAACAAGGGAAAATAAAGCCTATATTAGAGGTTGTATCGACACAATGCATAAGAGCCACTACCGCTAGCTCATGTTAGAGGTCGTACCGACCTAATGCGTAAGAGCCACTACTGCCAACACATATTAAAGGTCGTACCGACCCAATGCATAAGAGCCTAAGGGCCTGCAATGAGCTCGAGTCGAAATTCGACTTGGAGACCGAGCCCGAAATAGTTGACTATAAAATGCCTAAGGGTAAACACGTAAGAGCTACTGTCGCTAGCCTATATAAGGTCGTACCGACCCAATACGTAAGATCCATTGCCGTTAGCCTATACTAAGAGGTCATACCGACCCAACGTGTAAGAGCCATTGTTGCCAGCCTAAAAGAGCCTCAGGGCCGATTAGAAGTTACACCAACCCAACAGTAGGCCCGAAATATCTAAGGATCGGTTTCTAGACCTAAAGGTCGTTAAACCCAAGTCGGGAACCCGACTCGGGGACTAGGCCTCGAATGGTCGACCTTCAACCATTAGGAATTCCTCAACAATAGCGAAACCCAAAGGTCTAACCCGAGGTCCAAAAATCTCAAACAATTGTCAAAAAACATCGCAGATTATTCCTTAAAGGCAGAGGAAAAACGAGAAGTGATGAAAAACAAAAGGCCTTCTATATATATATTGCTTACAATGCTTATAAATCCCTTACAAGAGAGAGTACAAATAAAACCCTAATCTACCATTGGGTTTATGCCTTTGACGTCTCCCTATAAGGTTGTATCACAATAGTTCTGACCACGACCACTTTTCCTGTGGGAATTCTGCCTTCATTCTAATCATCTCCCGAGCCCCTAATCGATACAACTTCAGAAGCAAGCATGGGAATCAACTTTCTTCTCTAAGGTCTTCACCCTCTCGAGTTTGGCAGACAGATTAATACCCCCTATGTATATCCTCGAGAGTCTGCCTCCATGATTCTAACCGAGAATGCTCTATGGCTCGAGTCCATTTTAGTTCGGCCTCCTTGGGAACTTTCTTGGCTTGAGGATATATTACAAGAACATCCTCTTTGTCCAAGGATAAGAGCGCATCGACTTCAGCTTTGATCCCGGTTAACGCATCAACTAACTCAGTATGAAGACCTCTATACTTATTCCTCTCAGCCCTCACATCATGAAATTGATGCCCGATTGAGGACATCTTTCCATGGTGGGTATCCCTCTCGAAAGCTATCTCACTTATGTACCGTTTGAGTTCGAGAATTTAGAGTCTCTAGCTCAGAGCTCCTCCCCTCATTAGGGCATATTTCTTCTCAAACTGCACAAATTTGATCAAAGGTATCAAAACACCAAGATCTGGTAAACATTCAGGTAAAAGCAAATAGAAATACGTAACCTGCTCAGCGAGATGAGTCTTCTCATGTCGTAGCGAGTCACCTCAGCTTGAAATTGGATAATGGTATGATTATAAAGCACCCTGGCCTAGAACCATAAAATGAGACAAGTTAGAAAGACAAATATCGGGGCGACAATCAGAATTTACAAAAACTACCTACTCGCAGATCCTGTCCATCTCACTGAAAATGAGTGAGGCATCGAGCTCAATGATTTTCTCGGCCGCAGTTAAATCCCTTTCAAATGCATCTTTATCTTCGACGGGCACCCACAGATCGAAAGGTTATTTATTCTAGGCATCCTGCATTTCCTTAGAAGTTAAGGCCGGTCCTATAGGAGAATCGCTCACTTCAATAACACCAATGTGATCAGTCTCAGCCATTTCTTGTCTCTAAAGAGCTTCAAAACTAGGTTCCTCTAGATCGCCTACCAAATGCACCTCAGTTCGGGAATATTTTGGTCGTCAATCGGCTCAAGGACATTACCAAATACATCCTCAAAGGCCTTTTCAGCCCGAGGTTGGACAAGACAACACCAATTTTTGACTTGGAAGCCACTGTCTCTATTATATAAGGGGCAATCAGGTTTTCCTCTCCCTCGGATGCTATCAAGGAATCATCGTTCTCCTCACCTTTAGCTCGGGGACTCCCCGCTACTCCTGGAGTTAAGGCTACTGAATCAGCCTTAGCTTCTTCCACTTTGGACTTCTTCTATTTTGAAGGCCCAGTCGGCGGCTTCCTTCGTCTTTTCTTCTCTTTATTAGGTTTTGGAGTATCCCCTTCACCAAGTTGTGATTCCTTCATCAGGAGAACCTCCCCCAAACTTACACAAATGAAAAATATAAACATATGGAGTGAGGATACTATCAGCAGCAATTCTATTAAGAGATATAACTACAGCAAAAATAAAGGCTCACTGTGGTCCTTGGCTTCCCATCGAGCTTGGGAAAGATCCCACCACACGCGCTCAATGAATAGGCAAATCAAATCCAACTGGTTGACCCAGACCGAGAGGTCCTTAACCACATTAGGATACACGACGACGACTGCATCAGCAGAAGAAGTCAGTTTGTAGGAAGATGTATCAAAAGAGAAGCAAGAGGATATTTAATTAGCGTATCTACTTATGTTTCATGTTTCACCATTTGGGGAACGACATCCTCTCCGCTGGAATTAGGTCCAAAGTTCTAACTCGGACAAAACGACTCATCCACCCTCTATTCTTGACCTTATTAGTACAAGAAAAAAGGGCTCTTGTGGCCCGATAGTGGAGCATTATCAGCCCCCCACGGAAGAGTCGGGGGCTATACATTCTGATCAGGTGGTTGAGAGTGAAGGAAATCTCCTTAATCATGTTCACATAATATATGGTCATGTAAACAATGCACCAGAACGAAGGATGAATCTGGCCAAGTGTTACTCAATATCATTTGTAGAAGTCAAGGATTACAAGGTCTATTGGAGGCGAGGATGCCTCCGCTAGGCCATGGGTAAATGGATATGTATACACGCTGAGGAAGCTAGCCTTGTATGTCATTATGTCCTCCTTCCGAGAAGGAATTTCCACAAGCACCGCATCCCCCAAGTGGCAATCGACCATCACCCTTTCGACATCTACTATTGAACTGACATATTGGAACATGAGTTCACATCACCCCGGCTTCGAAGAAGGTTTTTTGTTCTAAAAATTGGATGTCATTTCAAAAGCCCATGGAATGCATTCGCTGACGCGAGGGCGCATTGTTGATTTACCCTTGGACGAGTGCGAGGAAGACGAAGGCACATCTTCCTGAGGAACAGAGGCATAATTTTTTGCCATTTTTGTTAAAAGGTTTCAAAGGAAAAAAGAAAATTACGTTTCAGAAAAAAACACAAGGGAAAGGTAAGAAGAACTCTTTTGAGGGCTTGGTAGTGCAGTGGAAAATAAAGAGCGAAAGAAGTATTTATAGAGGTTTAACACGCACGTTGGAGCAGGTCAAAGGACATCCACCGATGTAATTAATTCGAAGGCTTTTGAGGGTCGTGTGGACGCGACCTTTAGGCACCTCATTTTGTTATGTTAATCGCTTGATAGGGTGTGACTACTGTGGTAATGGAAGTATCGAAGGGGTAGGAATTCGAGATTATTTCTTATTATTTTACTCTAAGAAACGCGGGGAGTATCTGTATACGGGCGAAATCGGAAAGCCCGATTCCACGATCATTATGTCTTTCCCATAGCTTCGCCTCAAAAGGCCTCGAAGGCCCGGGAGAACAGTTCGAGATTTTGACTCTGAAGGGTTCTTTATACCCGACCTCGGGGCATCACAAGGCGACAATTATCATAGATAAATGGGAAGTTCGCTAGGCACATGGTCCAAACCGACAACATCTACGAGAAACAATATCAGTCTGTACTAGACTACTAAGTAGCCACACCAGCTACATTTCTTTATAATAAATGCGCATGTACTATGTTGGGATTCCTACCTCCCATATAAAGGGGACCTTTACTATTTTTAACATATACATATAGCACATACAACATTCAGCACACGAACATTCTCTCTGCTCTCTATCTTAAATATATTCTCTCTTTGTTCTATTACTCACTTTTATTGCTTACATTTATTAGGTTCCATTAATTGTTCTTCATTTATTGCTTATTATTGATCATAAAGACACTTCATCAAAGCTCTTAAAACTGTTAGCCCTTCATCGGCTGAGCACAGCTTTGTATCGAGCTTGACCTCGAGGCCCCGTGTAACCAGGCTCGAGGCCTCGATTCTCAGCCACTCGGTTTGTTCAAACATACTATTTTTAAGTTCTTTTCTTATTTTCTAGTCGCATACTTAGCATATATTGCTTAATAAATTGTATAAAAATAGATCATGTATTTTTAGAAGCACAAAATCACATCTAACTGTAATTACCATTTAACAAGGTAAACAAAGTCCCCTACCAGATTTCAACTGTCACTGGGAAAGATTCGTATGAATTGGAGAATCAAAATGTAGAAAAGTTGCCCAACAATTGGAACGTGGTGCTTTTGAAAAAAAATATACAAATACCTCAAAAGATATTATTGTTGATGAATCACCCGAAATACAAATGCTTTTGAAAAAAAATACACCCAAGGCCTTGCATAATCAGACGCGGACAGGAAAACTTGCACAGAATACTTAAGCAAAAAAGGATGCAAATGTTAGAACTTGCATAATTGTTCAAACAAAAGAACACAGAAAAAATCATGTAGTACTTGAGAAAAATATGTGTTTATTTACAATAAACGTGTCAAAATAGCACAAGTAAAAATTTGGGAAAAAGAAAGGAAAATATAAATTGCTGCCTATCTGTAGCCCGAACGAAGAGAAGTGTATATGCCCCAAGGAAAAGTAGAAAGATTCGCTGATGCCTCAACAGTTTAGCCCTCAACATCATCACCTTCCGGTTCCTCTTCAGTTCCTGAAAGTTCAGAACCAGAACCAAAAGAACCAATAGCATCAAGCTCTGCCGAGGGACATGCCATGAGTCCATTTTTAGCAGCCAACTCAAATTTACGTGCCTTAGCAATTTCAGCATCAAAATCAATGATACCAACTTTGGACTCTTCCAAGGTTTTTCTCATCATGATCTACATGTCGTAAGGGTTCTCAATAATGAGGGAAACCACTCAGAGCTTAAATTCTTCTTTGAGTTAAGTCACCACGACAGAGAGATTTTCCTGGGCAAATCTAATAAACTTGAGGCTAATGTCAAGATCGCAGATAGTAGAGCTGAAAATTCTATTTTTCTCAAGAGTCTTCTATACTTCTCCGCCAACTGGGCATCATTCACCCCTGCAGCATCAAGTTCTTCAGTCTTGGAATTCAAGGCTACCTCTATGTTGGTCAATCTTTTAGTAGAGGCGGTCTCACAATTGGATGCAGCAAGAATGAGATTCTGGGCTTCAACCAATTTAGCTTTAGCCTCTTCAAATTGAACCCTCAACGGGGCAATCTCTTGGCTAAGGGTTTCCACCTCTTGCTCACTTTGCTACAAACAAGCCTCGAATATAATGACCTCAGTGGCTTTGGCTTCCAGTTCCGGGAGGTGAGCAGTACTTTGTTCCCACTCTGCCAAAAGTTGATCTCGTGCGGAGGTAATTTATTCTCTCTCACGAATCAACCTCTGAAGACCCTCGAAAGCAAGAAAGTTGGCCTACAAATAAAGAAAGAAAAAACTCAGGATATGTTTAGGAAAAAATAGAAGAAATAAAAAAGGAAGTAAAGAATATACCGTTGTGGCATTGTGTATGGCGTTGTTCAACAAGAACTCTCCCGAGAGAGTCTGAATATTATCCCAATCCTCTTCCCTAGTCCTAAGTTCATGGGAATTTGGGGCAAAAATATGCTTCCCCCCTCTGAAGATCTTCATAGGAGGGGGAATGTTACTCTTCGGTCTATATCGAATGAAACTTGTAATCCCGACCGGTGGAGGTTATGTAGCAGTTGTTGATGGAAGAGCTGGGAAAGAAGGAGATGAAGCTGATGGTGATGAAAGATGAAAAGCAGCCGCGACAAATGCAGTACTGGTTTTTGGATGCTCGCCAACTGAAGATGACAAGGACCCGACACTCAGTCCTGCAATACCAGGCACAACAAATGGGGCCCGAAAATGGGAGTTGGCATTTTCTACCAAATAAAACTCCCCCCAAAGTGCCGAAACATCATCCTCGGTTGGTGTAACTAACTCAACAAATTGAGCATCCTGTTGAGTTGGTGAGGATCGTCGCCTTCTATGTAGAGAAGCTCCATCATCACTGGCTTCTGTGTTATCTTCGATTATCATGGTGTCTATGACCGGCCTGGGATGAGGGTTAGTCATCACAACTTTCGGGGATGACTCGAGGGCAATGGTCTTCACCCTTTTTTCTTTCTGTTCTCCGGTCGGGGACTCCGTAGTGAAACACTTGTACCCAAAGCAGGCCCAGACATACCTGTTCGAGGGAGTGTCTCATGGAGAAACCTTGTTGTATCAGTAGGGTCAGCCAAAACATCCTCCTCGGGGGCATCAATTGAGCCCACAGGTAGACCTAATTGCAAATAAAAGATGAAAGCGATCAATCAATTTCCTCAGCAAAAAGCTGAAACAAGGCGAGTCTAGTTACCATGATTTTTGGACTTCCACCCGTATTTGAGGGACAGTTCTTTCAAAGTGTGGGTTTCGGGCATAGTGATATCAAAAATTTTCGGGACCCACTGGACCAAGCCTTAAACCAAAGTTGGAACCTATCGAGTTTCTAAAACGAGTGAAGGATGAAGAATCAATATGGATATGGAAGAATCCCTAATAAAAGAAATATGAAATATTAAACAAGAAGATTATGAGTGCGATTCCACGTTTTCCAAAAGGATGAAGACATTTTCAGAATGATGTCGTTGGTGGCACCTGCAACAAACCATTTTCTTCCACACACGGTCGTTGTCATCATCCATGCTAGATAATAGGGCATGGTGGCCACGTTTTTTGAAACTTATCATTCCCCCGCAGAAGATTTTTGGTTAATATAGATTCATCACATGAGATAAACATAGCTCCTCTCCCGTATCTTGGCTCAAGCGACGAAGACAAGCAATTGTTCTCTACAATAATGGAATCAAGCTCTCCAATCAAAGAGAACGCACCCAAAGTAAATTAATATGTGTAAGAATATATAAAACCCTCCTTGGGAAGGGTCACTCACTCTGTTAGATCAGAAGCAACAATGTCAAAATCATAGAAGCGGTAGTCTTCCTTCACAATAGGAATATTGGAAGGACGAATAAAAGAAAAGTATTTGCCAACATCTCATGTGCGAGGGAGAGCCGAAAGGTAATTTCTCTTTGAAGTCTTTTATTGTAACAAGACTTTGAGGAATGATAGAATCCACCGTTGGAGGAGCAGCATCTTCAGCTTTGCTCTTGCCCTTTGAAGGGCTAACGTTCTTTGAAGAAGAAGCCATTTGGATGAAAGAAAAGCTTTTCCATATGAGGGAGCTACAGAAAGGTTAAATAATAGTAGGGAAGATTTTAGAAAGTTGGGAAAGTTATGGAGTATAAAGGGAGAAGGTTAATGCGTATAAGTAAAAGTTTTGGCGGACAAATTTATGGCCATGATTACCTCTATAACCAGAAAAAGCTATGCTAAATCATGGGATGACGCGTGTTCGGGGCATTAAATACGGAGATACGTACGCTAATCAACCGTAAGAAGCCATCAGAAGGAATCATAGTAATTTCCGCCAAATCAGTGTTTCTACCAACTTCTCGGTAACACAAAGCTATGTCACCGGAAAGCAGGAGACTATCTGTATAGGGTAAAATATGTTATACCAGGTGGCCGCTTAAAAGAATGACATGTGGAAGGTCAACTATCCTGTTAGGGTGGGGAATGAAACTCATAAAGAGGAAATAAATACCTTCCGCCCAGTAACATTAATGAAGAATATTTCGTGGCATTAAGTGCACTGCCCGTTACAAGGATTTTATCATTTATGCTCACTTTTATATCTTCATCAATTACCCTCATAATTGACATTAAAAAAGAGCACGATCCTAGGACCTTGTTCTCGAGACGTAGCTATAAATAGTGAAATTTGTTATCATTGTAAGGAAACGAATTTTATGGCAAAATAACACTACAGTTTATTCAAAGCTTCATATAATTTTTTAATCTTATTATTTTTTGTTCTTATTACTGTTGCGACCAGAGTCTTGATTACCAGAATCTTTATTTTTGTCACTTCGTATTCATATCATGACTAAGTGTTATATATTTCTTCAATTATCTTATTATTTCAGGATCAAATTAATTTACTTGTCTAGAAATCATGTATAAATTTAATTGTACTATTTTACGGGCAAACAATTATCATGATGAAATTTTTTATATGTGTGAGCTAGATATAACTTCATGATTCTAACAGAAGAACTAGATAGTGATAATATTTTGTACAAGAATGGTGAATAACAATTATATATGTCGACCAAGTTTTAAAAAAAAAAAAACAGTCCAGTGTGTCACGACCCTAGTCCATCCTCCATGAATATGTCGTGATAGCACCTAGTATCTACGATTAGGTAAGTCTAACATTTGCGAATAAAGGAATAAAACATGAAAACTAACAACTGAAAGAAAATTTTAGATAAGGAAATGCGATGCCGCTCGGCATATACAATAATCACTCTCGAACTGAACATAAATGCTCCCAAAACTCAGAATATCATGAGTCACAAGCTACAGAAGTACATAATGCTCCTAAACTACAGAAACTATCAACGAAGAAATACAAGAAAGTCTTAATCTTAAGGAAGATTAGATAGGGACTCCTTGGTTTGCGGACGCGACAGATATACCTCGAAGTCTCTACAGTCGTCTCGCCTCACTGGAAATGTGGCTAGATAGAGGTATTTGGATATGCACACAAAACATATGTGCAGGAAAGGGCATGAGTACACCACAGCGATACCCAGTAAGTTCCAAGCCTAACCTCGGTCGAGTAGTGACGAGGTCAGGTCACGACCCTACTAGTATAATATATAATAAAATAATATAGTATAAAATATCGCAGTAAATATAAATACTAACATTTAACGAGAATGAAATCACAAAAAAACAACAACTCAGTACACAGAGATAGCAACAGGTGATCTCCCGGATACCGTCCCGTAGTCCCAAACGTAAATGTGCAGAGGATCTCCCGGGATACTGTCCCATAGTCCCAAACATAAATGTGGAGGTGTATCTCCCGAAATACTATTTTTTAGTCCCAAAGTAAATATCCAGTACATGGGGATCTCCCGGGATACCGTCCGTAGTCCCAAACATAAATGTGCAGGGGGATCTCCCGGAATACCATTCCGTAGTCCCAAAGTAACTATGAAACTCAATCAATATAAACAACATTTTCAGCAAAAAATTATAAAGTTTAGACTAAGTTCATATCAAAAAAGACAGATAATTTTTACTAAACATGTTGCACAGAGTTCATATAGACAGTTAAGGCAGTTAAGGCACGTAATTATGCTTTCCTAAGCTAAACAGAAAAGTTACATATACTAGTGTTGCTCAATTAAAGGAAAAACATATATTTGCTTAATGAAAATGGGGTTTTTCAAAAAATAGACCGTGTACGCACTCGTCACCTCACGCATACGACGTTCATATATCATACAGTATCAAATCCTAAGGGGGGTTCCTCCATACAAGGTTAGGCAAGCCACTTACCTCAACTCAAGTCCACTCGAAGCTCAATCATAAATTTAGTTTACCTTTCAAACACTCCTTCGAACCAACAATATCTAGGAAATTACCAACCAAATATTTCAAAATAAGCCTTAGGAATCACCAACAATAAAAAAGGGCTCAATTTAGGTCACTATTAAAAAAGTCAACAAAGTCAACACTCGTGCCCGCTTGGTCCAAATCCGAAATCCGGACCAAAATCCGATTACCCATATACCCCGAGTGTGGATATATAATTGGTTTGGAAATCTGACCTCAATTTGACGTCTAAATCCTTGATTTCCACCCCAAAATTCCCAATTCCACCACGAAAACCTTAGATTCTAAATTAAAATCTTGTAAAAATGAGGTGAAAGATTGAAAGAAACAAGTTAAGAATCACTTACGTATGATTTGGGGAAGAAGAAGTCTTTGGAAAATCGCCTCTTGAATTCTAGGTTTTGAAATTTTGAAGAATGAATGAAAAATCCCGACCAAAATCATTTTGACCAGTTGCAGGTATCGCATTCGCGATTAGGGATTCGCTAATGCGAACCCCACAAATGCAAACCTCTCTTTGCAAATGCGAAGAATTTCCAGTCTGCTAACATCGCAAATGCTTGTGAAGGTCCCCTCCCATCCCCACTGCTCGCAAATGCAATGATTTCATAAATGCGAGGTTCTCATTTGCGAACCAGACCTCGCAAATGCAAAGTATGCAGATATTAAGAACACTAACTATGATTCCTAAGTCCAAAACACTATGTAGCATATCCAAAACTCACCCGAGCCCTCAGGGCTCCAAACCAAACATGCACACACGTCTTAAAACATCATACAAACTTTCTCGCACGATCAAATCACCAAAATACAATCTGGAACTAAGGGTGGGAAGTGGGCCAGTTAGGCTCAAGACCGGCCTAGGCCCGCGATCCCATATGGGTAGTGGGCCCAAATGGTCCTATCCGTTTATTCTCTTCGCAAAGGAGACATACAGGCCTATGTGGGCCGATTCACAAGTGAAGCCCATTAGGACCAGGACCGGCAAAAAATTCTCAAATCAAAACGTGACTGTTGCACCTTTAAAATTTAGCCGTTATGGTCGCCAAAATAGCTATTGGCTATCTATAAAATAGCCCTTTGACCCCTCCCCCCACCCCAACTTTATTTTAAACTCAAACTTTTAATAATTATATTTTTTTCCCTAATTTCAATTATAAAATACCCCCTCATTCTTTTATTTTTCTTCACCAAATCATCAATCTCTCTCCAATTTTCTTATAAAATTGGTTAATTTGTTGTTACAACTTGTATGAAAAATTGTGAAGTTGGTGAATTGAAGTACTCAAGTCTTCAACGATAATTAATTTCAACAAGTTGTTCGACAATTCGGTAAACTCGTTCCAACTCTTTAGTTTTAATATTATAGTTTTATTTTTTTATTTAATTACTTTGTATAATTATAATTGAGATGGACTATTCCTTAAAAAAATATTTAGTAAAAATAAGAGAAAATTCAAGAGTGGTGAATCTAGTGGCCAATCTATTCCTCCTCTAATTCCCCCGCCTCCCCTACCCAAACCCCATACCCGCCCTCCACATGCTCATATTCTTGATAGTGATAATACTTTATTACAATTTATGGAGAGTCAATATGTGCATAGTATTAGAGGTGATGAAAACTTAGATCATAAATATATGACTTCTCTTTATGGTAATCTAACTATTGATGAAGAAGATGAGCAGGAAATAGATTTAGATAAAACGCAACCTGGTGATGATATACCCACTAGTCTTGTTACTCAAGTTAACCCAACTAATTCAAATGACCACCCGGTTGACCTCCCCTATTGATATCCTTACTTTTTCTAGACAACCATCTAAACGGGCCAAAACATCTTTTGTTTAGCCATTTTTTATTCAAATAATAGAAAGAAATAAAGCTAAGTATAAAACTTGTGCCAAAGAGATGGCTTTTAACTATATTGATCGGGGGGTGGGGGTGGGGAGGATAAGTTTGATGAGACACATAATGATACACCCTCAAGATAAAGCTAAATATTGTCAAATGAAAGCTGCGACCAGGGGGACAAGTCCAACTAGTCAGCCTGACCTTAGTACCGGGTCAAATCAATTTTAATTGGGAATTAACACTGTTACCGGGTAATTTATATTATGACCCAAGAAAAGATTGGAAGAATTGGCAAAAATGGTTACTGTTATGTGCTTACCCTACAGTTTTCCGTCTAATCCCCACTTTGTACATTATGTTAGAAAAGTTTTTAATCCTACTTATAAAGGATGGCTTAGCACAACCATAAAACGTGAAATTTTTGTTTTTATAAATATAAACATGAATATGAACAATATTTGCGATATTTATTTACTCATTTAATTGTTGTGTTGCTATTACTATTGATATTGGTAGAAGTGATAATGATTGTGATTATCTTACTGTTACAAGTCATTGGACTGATGATGACTAAATAATGCAAAAGCGCATTATTGCTTATAGAATAATTAATTCACGTCACACAGAGCAGTTTATTTCTAGCACGGTTACAGATATTTATAGATATTTTTCATTAGTGATAAAATAATGTCAATTTCAATGGATAATGCTACTAGTAATACTATTGTTGTAGTCTTGCTTACCACTACACTAAATTCTGCATTTAGTAATATTTTCACGTTAGATGTATTTATCATATTTACCATTTACTTGTGAGTGATGGTATGAGAATTTTAAATGTTGAAATTAAAAGGTTAAAATGGCTCTTAATTGACTTTTTTATTCAAACCGTAGAAGTAGACTTAGAGAATATTTCAAAAGATGTGATGAATTTTTCCTAAGAGAAATAAAGGTTCCTAAACCTTGTCCAACTAGATGGAATTACATGTATGAAAGTTTAATTGTTGCATATGAATATAGAAATCACATAAACTCAATGTTTAATGCTCATGTAAGTGATGATGATGAGCACCTTACAAATGCGGATTGGGCTAATATTAAAATGCTTGTAGATTTTTTAGAAAGCTTTCATGTTGCTACAAATGAACTTTCTGAGCAGTATTATCCTATTATTTCGAACTGTTTAGTTTATTTTGCAGGTCTTGCAAATTTGTTTGCTCATTTTTTTAGAGGGTGGGTAAATTTGAAGTAGCTATTGATTCTATGAGAAAAAAATTTAAAAAATATTTTTCCTTATTTCCACTATTTATGGTATTCCTTCCTTGTTAAATTCTACTATGAAATTAGGTGGTACTCAATCTTGGTATCAATCTATTTATAATGGTTTAGCACTTGCAGGTGAGGAGTTGTCTATACTTTCTGACGCACAAATCTCAATTAAAATAAATGCTCTAAGTATTTATAGTGCTTATAAAATTGCACTACATAATGCTAGACCAGATATTCCAACTTCGTCTTCTAGTTCTCAATCATCTAAAAGAACTGCAAGAGTATAAACACTTATTGCTTGGACCGAGTTGAGAGGTTCTCAAGGTTGTAGTACTACTAGTGATTGTTCACAACTAAATAAGCTTGAAGTTTATTTGTCACAAGGACTTGAGCAGGAGAATTCTGACGGCTCATTTAATCTTTTGGAATGATAGAAGGGCAAAGGAAATTACTTTCCGACCTTTTCAAGGATGGCTCGAGACATTTTAACTATTCAAGCTTCAACAGTGGCATCAGAGAGCGCTTTAAGTCAAGCAAGACTACAACTTGGTGATTATAGAGCGTCTATGAGGGAGAGCTTAAAAAAATCAGTACTTTTTAAAGATTGGATCCATTCGGAACGAAGAAATTTTGGAACAACTAGAGTTAGACGAAGCTTATGAAGAAATGCTAGATGAACTTGCAGAGGAAGCAGCTTCGTCCCAAAGCAGTAATGAACAAGCTTCTTTTTCGCCACCACCAACGAAAATTCCTCCGAACCTTGATGGATTAATGAAATTAGTACGAGATACCATGGAAAATTAATACGTAACTTGTATTTTGGCACATCTTAATTAGTTTTTTTTCTAGTCAATGGTGGTATTAACACCTTAGTTGTGCTCATTCTGTTGGGGGAGGAGACGAAGGGGGGGGGGGGGGAAGATTAGAAAGATTGGGCCATATTTT
>MU679292.1:144032-163033 GCA_026770625.1 Nicotiana glauca | reverse complement strand
TGTGCTCATTCTGTTGGGGGAGGACACAAGGGGGGGGGGGGAGAAGATTAGAAAGATTGGGCCATATTTTCTTAATGTTATAATAATAAAAATTATAACGTATTCCTTTTTACAATATTTTGCATTTTAAATTTGAATAAAAATATTTTAAATCGCAATTATATAATATAATTTACAAGAATTTAGCATCAAATCAAATGAAATTCCCAAGAACACTTTGAAATTTTTATTTTTCTCAACCAGACGTCCGAATGACGTCAAACCAACTTCGTTTCTCACCAAATTTTGCCGACAAGTCTTAAATATCATATTGAACTTGTACAGGGCCCCAGACTAAAATATGGAACCGATTCCAATAAGAAAAAATATTAAGAATTTCTGAAAAATCATCAAATTTTCGAACTATCAATTTTCAATAAAAAATTCATAACTCGGGCTAAAGACCTCCGATTTCAATTCCGATCATACGCCTAGATCTTAAATTTTAATACGGACCCACCGAGATTATCAAAATACGAATACGGGTCCGTTTACCAAAAATATTGACCGAAGTCAACTCAAATAAAGTTTTTAATCAAAATTTCTTATTTTAACAACTTTCTACACAAAAGCTTTCCGGAAGCATGCCCGGACTCTGCACACAAAACGAGGAGGGATAAAATGAGATTTTTAAGGCCTCGAAATACAGAATTTAGTTTTAATTCATAAGATGATCTATCGGGTCATCACACAATGCATAAGACACCCTACCTTCACGCACTATCTGGGAAAGGCCACACGAAATAATGAAAGCTAATAAGTGGTGTGTTAAGGCTTCAAAGCTTGATATATTGTCCCTTGAGTTCTTCTCATGAGCAGGGAGGATAATGGTGGTAAAACGTATCTGACATGAGAAGTACCGTACGACGTACGTAAGACTTAGTATAAAAGATTAAATTAAATCACTCTCGTTGTTATGAACTCATTAATCATAACTAAAGGGTTAGCGATCGAGTTTCTACATATAAAAAGGTTCATATATAACTTTAATTGAATGATATTTTGTGAGACCATTTAACTTAATTATTTTGTTTGAAGAATTGTATTAGAATCTTCAGGGAAAAAAGATCTTAGTTGTATTATATCATTACTCCCTAAGATCGAATTCAGACGGGTTTTTGTTTTGTTTTTCTAGAGGAACTGAAATTATTGTATAGAGTTACGTATTTAAAATCCTTTGACCCCTACAAAGATGACAAGTTGGGTGTATCAATTGGTCGTGGTCGCATATACAGTTGAAATTTAACAAAATTGAAAATTCTCACGATTTTGATTTCAGAAAGGCTATGGCGTAAGAAGAAAGATATTCGTTTCTCCTTCCCTTTGAATTTATGAAGCTTCGTTATATGAAATATGCATAAGTTCTCTGAGAATTAGATTTTTTTTTTTTGCCTCAAGTTACTTCGAAATTTCAATATTTTGACTTTAGAAAATTTATCCAACAAGCTAAAATTTATGGTTTCAAAGTTTTTTCCCGACTTCACTTTCAGGATCAAATAATTTTTAAACGATAATTTATAGTTTTTTTTGTTTAACAAGGGCTCAAAGTTACAAGTTTTTTTCCTACTTAAAAGAAAAAAGAAGAATTATTCGTATATAATATGGGTGAGATTATTAGAGAGAAAAGAGAATAAACTAAAAAGGGTAAAGTAAATTCATTTTCATTAATATAGTGACCTTATAGTCCCTTCTTTTTTACCAATTTATTAATGTAGGCATCAGATCCTAAATTAAATGAAATAAATGTAACATAAATTTTAGAAAAAAGCTAATTATAGTATTCATATCATATGTTAAATACAATACAAAAACGCAATCAGACGCCTCATGGGCTGCTCTTTCATATCTATTGGAAACGAGAAACGTACCAGAGATTAAATTTGTTAAAAAATTAACCACCTCATGGGCTGCCTTTTGTTTTAGACGACATTGCAAATAATGCATGCATTTCAACAATAACTTAGTATATTGATCTATCATTATGTTTATCCAACAGTTCCTTCATTTTTCCACATTAGACTATCCAGATGCGATCAATTTTTGCCTTTAGCAGAGTTTGCCTACAATATCAGTTACCAGCCGAGTATCTCGATGGCTCTTTATGAGGCTTTATATGGTAGGCGGTGTCGGTCTCCGGTTGGATGGTTTGAGCCGGGAGAGGCTCGGTTGTTGGGTACGGATCTAGTTCAGGAGGCCTTGGACAAGGTCAAGATCATTCATGATAGGCTTTAACAGCTCAGTCCAGGCAAAAGAGTTATGCGGACCACAAGGTTCGCGATTTGGCTTTCATGGTCGGTGAGCAGGTGTTGCTTCGAGTGTCGCCTATGAAGGGCATGATGAGATTGGGAAGAAGGGCAAGCTTAGCCCTTGGTTCATTGGTCCGTTTGAGATTCTTAATCGAGTGGGAGAGGTGGCTTATAGACTTGCATTGTCGCCGAGCTTATCAGCCGTGCATCCAGTGTTTCATGTGTCCATGCTTCGGAAGTATCATGGCGATCCATCCCACGTGTTAGATTTCAACAATGTCCGATTGGACAAGGACTTGTCTTATGAGGAGGAGTCGGTGGCTATTCTAGGCCGATAGGTTCTTCAATTGAGGTCGAAGAGTTTTCCTTATGTTCATGTTCAGTGGATAGGTCAGCCTCCTCAGGCATCGACCTGGGAGTCCGAGCCCGATATGCGGAGAGGTTATCCCCATCATTTCCCCGACTCAGGTACTTCCTTCTTCTGTCCGTTCAAGGACGAACAACGGTTTTAGAGGTGGAGGATGTGATGACCCAAAAGGTCATCACTTGCTTTTAAATTAAATTCTGTATTTTCGAGGCCTTGAAAACCTCATATAGAGCCACCACGATTTGCGTGCACAGTCCGGGCGCATAACCGGAAAGCTTAAATATGAAAATCTTTGAAAAATGGTAAAATTTGGTTATAAAATAAGTTAATTTAACTTCGATCAATGCTTTGGATAAAAGGACCCGTGATTTGACTGTCCCGAATGGTCCGTAGGAAAATATGGGACTTGGCGTATGCCCAAAATCAAATTTCAAGGTCCCAAGCCCGAGAAATAAATTTTTAAATAAAATTATTTTCTGAAATTATTTAAGGTATTTTGAAATGAAATTTGATAAGAACATGATGGTATCAGGCCCGTATTTTGGTTATGGCACCCAGTGCAGGTCTTATATATGATTTAAGGCGATCCTGTGAAATTTGGTGAAAATGGATGTTATTTGACGTATTCAGACCTAAATTGAAAAGGCTGATGTTTTATGAAGTTTGAGAAAATTCTTTGATTTTGAGGTTTAATTCGTTGTTATTGAGGTTATTTTGGTAATTTGATTACACGGATAAGTTCATATGATGTTATTTAGTATGTAGTTTGGTTAGGAGCCCCGAGGGCTCGGGTGTGTTTCAAATGTATTTCGGAAAGTGTTGGACTTAAGAAAAGTTGCAGAAAACGGTTGTTCTGGTGTACTGATATTTTCTTCTTCGCGTTCGCGTGATGTCCCTCACGAGCGCGATGTGTAAAATATGCTGAAGGAATTTCCTTCTATGCAAACGCGTAGCTCAGGTCACGAACGTGAGGCATTGGGGGGTTATCACTACGCGAACGCGATCCTGGCCACGCGAACGCGAAGGCTAATTGAGCCTTGGGCGGGAGTGGGGCATTTGTCTTACGCGAATGCAACCCATTGGACACGAACGTGAGGGCTCGAGGAGATTCTTCTCCGCGAATGCGAGCCCGTTTATGCGAATGCGAAGGTCTATAGGCCTGACTCGTCGTGTCGCGAACGCGAAGAACATTTTGGCCAAGTTATTTTAAAGTCTAAAAAAAAAATACTTACGGGATATTCATAAAATATTGTCCAAACTTCTCTTCCTTAGAGAAGAGTCTTACCTTTAATTCTTTTGATTAGCATTTCCATACTTTTGTCACTCAAATTATTATCTGAATCCGAAGAAATATCACCAATCCCATTAAGCTTGTATGGATCAGACTTGGAAGAAGGTTGAGAATAAAATTTTCTTTCATCTTTTTCATCACATAGTCTTATGATCCCCATTTTATGTAAACTGCCATGAGCAATGGACAACTTTCCATTACCATCAACCTTGTCACTCTCAATTAAACTTCTTTTCCTCTTTGAAAATGAAGTAGAGAATTCCTCTATAACCTCTTCTTTTATCTGCTTAGGAAATGTTAAATTCCTACCTACACCATCACTGTTTGAAACACATGCCATTCCTTCTCATCATCATTGTCGCTAATGAGAACAACAATTGATCAAAGACACACCCTGTAAGGTACTGTATCCAAGTTCATCTCAATTAATAGTATTACGAGAATAATCACCAAAGCCAACAGGCGACTTTATGATGCCAATGAAGCAAAATGAGCTATTTAATGAGACTCGTATTGTAAAGAAGAAAAAAGAGACTGATCCAGAAGGTGGGTCGAGGGCCGAGCCTCGACTATACATGTAAGTTTTTTACCTTTAATTAAGTATTTTGATTTACTTTTATATAAATTTTGAAATACTAATTCAATGTAATTTTGCTTATAGGAAGCTTCACAACTGATGTGGAGGAATTCATACGCAGTCAGCCACGTCATGAGTTGGGCGAGGCAATCCAACTTTCAGACGAGGACGCTGAAATAAAACTCCTTGAGTACTTTATATACATTGAATTAGACAATAGAACCAATTTTTGAATGGGCTTGTAATAAGCATTAACATAGTTTTGTTAGCTTAATGTGTTAGTTCTATTGAACTTTATACTTTGTTGGTTTTAATGTTGTTGTTAATGTTATTGTTGGCTTTGTTGTTGTGTTATGTTGTTTTGTCGTTGTTGATGTTGTATTGTTGTTGTTTTTGTTGCTTGTAATAAGAAATTTGGTATACTGGCAGGTGGTATAGCTGCCAAATCAAGCAGTTTCTGCCAAAATTATACCTAGAAAAGCGACCAACTTTCGTCGCTTGTTGGTTGCTTTTCTTATTAAAAAAATATTTTATGGGAAATAGCAACCAAGGTTGGTCGCTAATTAACCCAGATTTCCTAAAAAACGACCAATTTTGGCCGCTATTCTATTAAAATAAATTAATTTCTAGAAAATAGCGACCAATTATGGTTGCTTATAATTAAAAAATAATTAAATTCTTGCAATTAGCGGCCTATTTTGGTCGCTTATGTTTTAAAAAATTAATAAATAGCAACCTATTTTGGTCGTTATTTTTCAGATTTTAAAATATAATATTTGGTTTACAGACCAAAATTGGTCGCTATATTTTGATTAATAACAAATAAATAAATAACGTAATTAAAATTTAGAGACCAACTTTGATCGTTAAATTTATATTATTAAAATATTATAGTGTCACGACCCAATTCTCACACCCGGTAGTGATGACGCCTCTCGTGAAGACAAGGTCAGCCAACAGAACAACAACGCCTCTTTTAACAGTTACTTTGCATGAATAAGTCTGAATCATAGATAATGAAATTATATTGCGGAATAAACGTGATAAATAGGGAACCCATCCCGACTCAGCCCGAAATCGGGGTGTCACAAGTCACGAGCATCTATAAGAATGAAATCCCCACATTACAATCTAGAAATACATTGAGTAACAATAATGAATAACATAAAAGGACTGTGGTGCTGCGAACGCTGGCAGTTACCTCGCTAAAACCTCTACAACTCTGCCTCCACGCGGCCAATACCCGCTACCGGGTGAATGAATATCTGCAACTGCATGCGAGGTGCAAGGAGTAAAGTGAGCACTCCAACTCAGTGAGTAATAAAGGTAAATAATAACTGACCAGCAAGAAACCACGTAAAGCAAGTCATTATGTTATATAGAACAATGTAACCCTTTGAGAAAACAGTGAAACCGTGAAATCTTTGGAAATATCTGGACTCAGTTTTAAACCTCTTTTGAAAACATCTTTTTCCAACAGTTAAGCAAATGAATGCGAAACAGATAGCGCAAGTCAGCACATAAGTCAGCCCCTCGGGCACAACACTCCATTAACAAATAATACCAGGGTATCAGGTAAACAGTATAAGGAGTAGCATGGATGCCAATGAAATGCGAGTGCTAGAATATCATGACAGATAATACAAATAGGAACAAATGGATGAGTGCAATGCAATGCACATGACGGTACACTCCGGTACCCATTGTGGCGTGCATCCCGAGCCATCCATATATTTAACGTCGACGGCCCTCCCTGGGGGTGTGTACAGACAATGGAGGGGTTCCTACAACCCAAACGCTATAACATCATAAGGCTTGAAAGCCTACTCACCACTCCCGCGCTCACTGGAATGGGCTCAGACTCCGAAGGGGCTCCTACAGCCCAAGCGCAATATCAAGCCATCTCGTGGCATCAAATATAGTCCCTAGACCTCATATCAATATAACACCGATGCGGCGCGCAGCTGGAGTCATCCATATATCCAGAAATCACTATAACATTGTTGCGGCGCGCAGCCTGATCCATGCTCAGTCCAGAAATGCACATAAGCCGCTTGGGCAATATTAAAATAATAGGTCTCAGCTCAAAACGTCAATAAAATATTATTTTAGTTTTCAACTCTTAGAAAAATGGCTGAGCTTGCAGAACAATATTAAAACCTTAGACCGAGATCAAATAATATTCAAAGTGATGCGAAAATAGTGATATCAATCCCCGAAGGATTCACACAGTTGGCACGAAGCCCAAACATGGCAATCAGCCCAAATTATGATGATAACAAGTAGTTTCAGTCAAATACGTAGTAATTTCATCAATCGGGACGGACCAAGTCACAATCCCCAATGGTGCTCTACCCCACACTCGCTATCTGGCGTGCAAGTCACCTCAATACAGCACTATGATGTGCAAATCCGAGGTTTCAAACCCCCAGGATATCATTTACAATCATTACTCACCTCGAACTGGTGAAATTCCTCGCTCGCGATGCCTTTTCCCCTCAAATCGGCCTCTACGCACATCGAATCTAACCAAAGTCATAGCAAATACATAACAATATGCCAAGGGAATAATACCTAATCGAAAACAATCAAAATATAGCAAAAATCCCGAAACTAGCAAAACCCGTGCCCCGGGCCCACTTCTCAAAATATTACAAAACTTACATTACCAGATTCCTTGTCTCACCACGAGTTCATACATACCAATAACTCCCAAATCCGAGCTCAAATGACCTATCAAATTTCAATTTGAAATATAAAAAACGCAAGCCAAAGCTTCACCCTCTTTTGATGAATTTCGACCCATTTTCATGTTAAATCTAACATACTTTCATGTATTTAGGTCAAGGGACTTACCTCAAATCACACCTAGTCGAAATCCCCCTTCAAATCCGTTCAATAGCTCTCAAGCTCGTTTAAAAATAGTGTAAATAACATAACCCTCGCGGAGCAAAAATGAATATAAAACTCCTACTGACTTTAGGGGTTTCCAATTCTGCGGTCCCCACGCCCGCTTCCGCGTGACCGCTTTTGCGGTTTTTGTCCTCTTATGCGGAATTTCATTAAATCACCAAGGCCACTTCTCCGACACAATTTCTCGCTTTTGCGAAATCTCACCTCCATGCCCAAACCGCTTCTGCGGACTCGCTTAGGCGAAAATACTTCTGCGGAACATCCCAACTTAGCCTTAAACCGCTTATGAGACCAATACCTCGCTTCTGCGGAACCTCTTATGCGGAACCTCTTCTGTGGTCCATTTCCGCAGAAGCAAGCATACCAGAGACCAGCAAACATCTGCCACCCCTCTCAACTTGAATTTCATACCGTTAGCCATCCGAAATCACCCCGAGGCCCCCAGGACCTCAACCAAAGGAACCAACACATCCTAAAACATTACTAAAACTTGCTCCAATCATTAAAACACCTCAACTAACATTGAAATCATCGAATTACACTTGATTCAAGCCTACGTTTTCTTAAAACCTCCAAAATGCGCATTCGATCAAAAACCCGACCAAGACACCTCCGAATGATCTTAAATTTTGCACACATATCTAAAATCACCTAACTAAGCTACAGCAACTCTCGGAATTCCATTCCGACCCTCAGATAAAAATCTCACCTATCAACCGGAATTCGCCAAAATACTAACTTCGCCAATTCAGGCCTAATTCTACACCGGACCTTCAAAATCGATTCCGATCATGCTCCTAAGTCACAAATCATCCTCCGAAGCTAACCGAAACAACAGAAATCACATCCGAGCCCTATAACTCATAAGTCAACCTCTGGTTGAGTTTTCCAACTTAAGCCTTCCTTAAAGAGACTGATTGTCTCATTTCTTATCAAAACCAATCCAAATCAACTCTAACACACCACATACCGATAACAAAACATGAAGAAGCATAAAATGGGGGAACTTGGCTCGAAGTCATATATCGGGACACACTCAATAACCCATTATGTTTCTACTCTAATGATGCCACAATACCATAGTGATATTAAACTCAAATCATTTACAAGTTTGTGAAAACACAGATCATATAGTACTGTAATCCTCTACACTTCTCGCATCCATCTCTTGTGATGACCTGACCCGTCATCTCATGAGTTACCAATTTGTTTCCCCCATTTTATGCTTCTTCATGTTTTGTTCTCGGTATGTGGTGTGTTAGAATTGATTTGGATTGGTTTCGATAAGAAATGAGACACTTAGTCTCTTTAAGGAAGGCTTAAGTTGAAAAAGTCAACCGGATGTTGACTTATGAGTTATAGGGCTCCGATGTGATTTCCAGTGTTTCGATTAACTTCGGGAGATGATTTGTGACTTAGGAGCGTGATCGAAATTGATTTTGGAGGTCCGGTGTAGAACCAGGCTTGAATTGGTGAAGTTAGTATTTTGGCGAATTCCGGTTGATAGGTGAGATTTTGATCCGAGGGTCGGAATGGAATTCTGAGAGTTTCTATAGCTTCGTTACGTGATTTTGGATAAGTGTGCAAAATTTCAGATCATTCAGAGGTGTCTTGGTCGGGTTTTTGATCGAATGCGCATTTCGGAAGTTTTAAGAAAACTTAGGCTTGAATCTGGTGTAATTCGATGATTTCGGTGTTAGTTGAGGTGTTTTGATTATTGGATCAAGTTTGAATAATATTTTAGGATGTGTTGGTACCTTTGGTTGAGGTTCCGAGGGCCTCGGGGTGATTTCGGATGGCTAACGGGATGAAATTCAAGTTGAGAGGGTGGCAGATGTTTGCTGGTATCCGGTATGCTCGCTTCTGCAGAAATGGACCGCAGAAGCGGTTCTGCAGAAGCGAGGGATTGGTCGCATAAGCAGTTTAAGGCTGAGTTGCGAAGTTCCGCAGAAGCGGAAGAATTTTCGCCTAAGCGAGTCCGCAAAAGCGGACACGAAATCGCAAAAGCGGTTTGGGCATGGAGGTGAGATTTCGCAGAAGCAGGAAATTGTGTCGCAGAAGCGGCCTTGGTGATTTAATGAAATTCTGTGTAAGCGGACAAAAAACGTGGACGAGGGCGTGGGGACCGCATAAGTGGAAAACCCTGAAGCCAGTAGGAGTTTTATATTCCTTTTTGGTCCGCGAGGGTTATGTTATTTCCACCATTTTTAAACGCGCTTGAGAGCTATTGGACGGATTTGAAGGGGGATTTAGACTAGGTGTGATTGGAGGTAAGTCCCTTGACCTAAATACATGAAATTATGTTAGATTTAACATGAAAATGGGTTGAAATTCATCAAAAGAGGGTGAAGCTAGGGCTTGAGTTTTTGATATTTCAAATTGGAATTTGATAGGTCATTTGAGCTCGGATTTGGGAGTTCTTGGTATGTATGAACTCGTGGCGAGACGAGGAATCCGGTAATGTAAGTTTTGTAATTTTTTGAGAAGTGGGCTTGGGGCTCGGGTTTTGCTAGTTTCGAGATTTTTGCTATATTTCGATTGGGTATTGTCCCATTGGCATATTGTGATGTATTCGCTCTGATGTTGGATAGATTCGACGTGCGTGGAGGCCAGTTTGAGGGGCAAGGGCGTCACGAGCTAGAGATTTCACCGGTTCGAGGTGAGTAATGATTGTAAATGAACACCTCAAGCATATACTCATAGTGCTATATTGAGGTGACTTGCACGTCGGATAAAGAGCGTAGGGTAGAGCATTGTTGGGGATTGTGACTTGGTCCGTCCCGGTTGTTGATTTTACCGCGTATTTCACTATGACTTGGGCCTATTGCTATACTTGGGGCTTATTGCCGACTGTTTGAACTCCCTGTGAGCTATCATCACTATTTTCCTCACTATTTAAAATATTATTTGATATTCAGACCATTTGAATTACACTATTTCATGAACTCAGTTATATTTTTACTCAACCTTGAGTTTTTAAATGATAATTGAATTATTGTTTGAGCTGAGCACTATTATTTTTACTGATGCCCGAGGGGCTTATGATTATTTTCTATACTGATGGAGGTCGAGGGCCCTATGTGAGGATATGATGAGTGATGTGAGGGGGCTTTCAGGCCTCGAGTGATATGTGAAGAGGCTTTCAGGCCTCGAGTGATATGTGAGGAGGCTTTCAGGCCTCAAGTGATATATGAGGAGGCTTTCAGGCCTCGAGTGATATGTGAGGGGGCTTTCAAGCCTCGAGTGATATGTGAGGAGGCTTTCAGGCCTCATGTTGATATGTACAGGCTTTCAGGCCTTATGATGATATAGCACTTGGGATGTAGGAGTCCCTCCGGAGTCTGCACACCCACAGTGAGCACGGGTACCCATGTGTTGTGATACTGAGCCCGAGGGGCTGATAGTATTTGAGTGATGTGATACTGAGCAAGAGGGGCTGATACTAATCTGAGTGATGAGATACTGTGCCCGAGGGGCTGACACTGTTCTAAGCGATCGATATTGAGCCCGAGGGGCTGATAGTGTTTGAGATGTGCCCGAGGAGCGAACTTTGATGTGCTCATCTTGCATATTTGTTTGCCTTCTTACCTGCTATACTGTAGTATTTATGCCCGAGGGGCGGATTTTTTGTGCCTATCAGCACTAACTGTTTTGTAATCATTTTTGTAAAGTATTGAAAAGACCATTTTCTAAAGAGATTTGAGCTGAGCCAAGGTATTTATTAGGATATCACAGATTTCACTGTTTTTCTCAGAAAATTGTACCCGACTTCTATACAGCATGTTAGCCGTTTTACGTGATTTCTTGCTGCTAAGTTATTATTTACCTTTATTACTCACTAAGTTAGAGTACTCACTTTACTCCCTGCACCTCGCATGCAGTTGCAGGTATTCATTCACCCGGAAGCGGGTATTGGCCGCGTATAGGCAGAGTTGTAGAGGTTTTAGTGAGATGACTGCCAGCGTTCGCAGCACCACAGTCCTTTATGCTATTCTATATTGTTATTCAGTGTATTTCTAGATTGTAAAGTTGGGATTTCATTCTTATAGATGCTCGTGACTTGTGACACCCCGATACCGGGCTGAGTCGGGATGGGTTCCCTGTTTTGTCACATTTATTCCGCAATATGATGTCATTATCTATGATTTAGACTTATTCATGCTAAGTAACTGTTAAAAGAGGCGTTGTTGTTCTGTTGGTTGTCCTTGTCTTCACGAGAGGCGCCATCGCAACCGGGTGTGGGAATTCAAAAATGTTAACCTGCAACAGACTTCAAGAACTCTCCGTTTAACCACCCGAACTCACCCCGAGGCCCCTGAGACCTCAACCAAAAGCACCAACATGTCTTAAAACATAACCCAAACTTGTTCCAATCATCACAACACATCAACCAACACTAAAATCATCAATTCTCATCGGATTCAAGCCTAAGTTCTTTTAAAACTTCCGAAACATGCATTCGATAAAAAATCCGACCAAACGATGTCCGAATGACTTGAAAATTTGTACACATATCCAAAATCACCTAAAGAAGCTACAGCAACTCTCAGAATTCTATTCCTACCCTCGGATCAAAATCTCACCCATCAACCGGAATTTGCCAAAATACTAACTTCGCCAATTCAAGTCTAATTCTACACCGGACCTCCAAAATCAATTCCGATCACACTCCTAAGTCACAAATCACTTCCCGAAGCTAACCGAAAATCACATCAGAGCCTTCTAACTCATAAGTCACCCGGTTGACTTTTCCAACTTAAGCCTTCCTTAAAGAGACTAAGTGACTCATTTCTTATCAAAACCAATCCGAAAAAACTCCAACACACCACATACCGATAACGAAACATGAAGAAGCATAAAAGTGGGGGAAATGGAGAGTAACACATGAGACAACGTGTCAGGTCGTCACATCCTCCCCAACTTAAACAAACGCTCGTCCTCGAGCGTACCCAGATTTGTACAAGAAGCCAACCAATAGCTGAATGACCTGACCAAGCATATATCCGGGGTGATCCCACGTCACCCTATCTCACATAGGTCCGACAACAAAACATAGCTGAAATTACCCAATCCAGTCTAGCCCATAAAACATAGAACTACCTTTCCACTTATGAAACCATCAATACGATCACAACCTCACACCTATACTTTGAATAGTCCCGAATCAGTTGTACTAACCCATACTTGCAACCTCAGGTGAAATCATATGATATACCACATAATCCAAGCACTCGAAACGATAACTTCCATTCACGGTAGTTACCCACAACAATTAAATACCAATAGAAAACCTTTTATCAACTAAGGCCTTATTCTAACACTTTCATATACTGCCAACGATAAATGAAACATGCAATAAATCATAACCATTTCTCAAATCATACATTCATGAAGCCACTTACTTTTAGACTAATACCATAGCAGACTTCAAGCCGAACCTCGATATTATCCTTCCAACAAGCTGAAATCAAGTCTGTTCGTATTCAATAATGACTTCAACTATCACCTCGAATCCAACACACCACTCTGGTGATATGACACCTCAATACAGGCCTAAGCCACAACTTGCATACTACACGCATCAATAAGAAACGATCTGAATATACTCAAATCCTAAAAATGACTCAAACGAAAGAGTTGTACCTCAAGTTCATCAATACCACTACAACACGAGGTGAAGACCCCGTCTCACATCATAGAAATATATAATACCTGAATCTACCCCGAAGGGTCATATCTCCACGTGGCCTCGCCACAATGCACAATCCTATCCAAATGTTGTTACACATGAACACCTCAAGTCACTATGCTCAAAATCGACAGCCGCGCACAATTTGATATCTGGAACCAAAGAAATTCATTACACCCACAGTGAAAAAAATAACATACGATATGCAACCCGATAGGTCATAACCAACACTCCATTTATCGAGCAACATCCAATTACTCACCCTGCTCGACTTTCACTATGAATACCTAATAGAACCGCACCACATGCGCCCATAACCAACAAATCATAACGTCTCGCAACACTGAAAAACAACTCATAGCTCTTCTCAGATCGCTAACAAGCTCAATAACAATAGATTCAATCTATCCCTCAACAATACTACTTAGGGCCAACCAAGATAACTCAAACTAAATGCGTAGCCATATCGGCCTGCCAACGAACTCAATACCAAGAAGCCTGAAATTGTTCCTTCCACTACTATAACTCGTGCCGGAGCCGTACGATACGGTGCCCGGCACCAAATCAATATCGAAATCCACAACCTCGCCTGACGGCATGCCCGACCACAAGAAGCACATCCGAAAAGTCCCTCAATACCGGAACTGAATCAATGGTAGAAACCTCTGCACTGACACCTATCACGAAGGCCTAATCAAGAAGAAGCAATCCTTCCCAGCCATCCGCTGGTCCTTGAAATATAAACCACTCTACTAGAACATAATCTAACGCGCATCGCCATGCAACCTGTGGAATTTTCCGACATAGCCCATAGCATAATAGTTTAGAATAACCCAATCAGTCTACACCCCAATATCATATCCAAAATCTAGTGTACCAAGCAAATAAAGATCCATTCGGGCCTCCAAATCCCAATGACTACTAACGGTTCCAATACACACGATCCGCAATCACTACATAGTCTGCACATGAGAACTCCCAGTCTCCAACTCCATATAGCACACGAATCACTATACCTGATCCCAAATTTCGCCGCATGAAAACATATCTCACCTCAAGTACCCAATCATTCCATGAAAGATATTCTAAAATTCCCTTGTGTCATCAACAAACTCAGATATTAGCAGTCGATCTAGCAAGAAAGTGCCGCAATACTACCGAAGTATCATCAGTCTAATCATATTACCCTTCTTCCGAGACATATACTATCGTCAAATCACTTCTAATTAGCAGTACCATTTCCTTGATTACTTGAGGCTACCCGTAGCCTAAGAATTTTATGAACTTCTTTTCAGAACTGAACTGTAACTCATCTAGCCAAGACCTTCTGTCAATCCCATCTAGAAGAAGAATCATTACACATTCCATGCTTCGCATACCCATAGAAAATATATCCATCTCCAAACCACGGTAAAACCCAACAAGAACTCTCTCCCAATTCCATTCGCAAAAGCTAATCTGCCAGGACTGAATCCTTTTATCCAAATAAAGCTAAGCAAGATGTCGGAACTCAGGAGCTTTGTTGCACGATACCTGTAAAAGCTCATCACCTAGAACACATACGAAGAATCAACCATATTCTTACCATACTGATTCGGTCTACTATCAAGTTATTCCATCTATCTAATTTCCATTCTGATTCATAATCAACTTGATATCTCTCCCTCGTTGTAGCATCACAATGCCTCAATCCAGGCTTACCACACGAGATTCGAACATAAGACCACATTGTCTAAGACCCATAAGCCACTGAATACTCTCTCAACCGATCCCAGAAATACCACATTCCAGAATACCTTACCCCAAAGAGCTTTCTGTGACTCTGAATTCGTTACCATTACTTTCTAGATACCGATGCATAGGATCCGATAAGCAACATAAAAATTCCACAAGTCTTGACCCCTTTCTAATGAAAACACAGTCTCTACCCACATGCACAACCTTAAGACACCTGATTGTTACCTGTAGAATCTTGAGCACAATAAAACCATTCTCGAGAGTCATTTACTTCATATTCGAACTGCAATTACCTGATCAAACAGACATAACCACCTGTGCCTCATTAGCACTCCGACACCGCAATATACGACCTTATTAAAATACAAACAGACATCTTCCTGCTCCATGCACCGAGCATTCTTACCAACCACAACTTTAAGGAATCCCCTGATTCATACATACCTACAGGGCGCCATATAACCTTTGTCAAAAATTTGCTTCACTCGTGCCATCCTCGACCCAATTTCTGTAAGTCCGCCAGCATACCTCGAAATGGAACCAACATAGCACATAACCGTGCAGTCAGCTAATCAATAACAACCTCCCCAACTTGGCTCTAAGCCACATATCAAGACACCCTTAACAATTCATAACACTTTTACACTAATGATGCCACAATGAGAATAAACTCAATCATGTACAAGTTTGTGAAAACATAGATCATCCAGTACTGCAATCCTCTACAAACCTCGCATTCATCCCCACATCAACTGAGTCCACACCCTTAAGCGACCCGAATTTTCAAATTTCCACACGTACCCTTCAATTACACATGAGATCTTCTAACATACACATAAAGATCATACCACTTAAGAACTCTCCGCAGGAGATAACCCACCTGCTTCGCCTTAATTTAGTGTTTCAGCACACTTTCCACCATCATATACGTTACACAATCATTAGTCGCCTTAATTTAGTGTTTCAGCACACTTTCCACCATCATATACGTTACACAGTCATTAGTCTTCCTGAGTCTGAACTCATACCGCCGCATGCAATGCACTTCACTTCCCAACTAGGAGATACAAAAATATCCTTCACGCGCCCATAATTCGGGCTACACAACAAATCACAATAGGAATCGAACGCTATCAGTTCAACTACTATCCAGCAAACTTCTTCGTCACTACCAAGTCATATAGATACACCTCGCAATACTAACATACTCATCACATGGATATACAACCGCCATTCCAGCTAATAGGGACAATACCGAACATATAAGTTCAAAACACTTGCTCACAAAATCAACACCTCAGTGCTCAAGCCATAGGCAAAGATCCGGCCTCAAGTCCTCCAGATTGGCCCAACATACTCACGAAGATCACATCTCGTCCCTTGATCGGGGAATCACAAACCGTCAAGGCACGTATAATGCTGAGCATTCATGTGCGCATACAAAGGTGTGGAAGGAATTTCAAGAGTTATATCTCAAGCTGAATCAAGTACGCACGATAAGAATTCCAAGAAAATGAAGTTTTTCCTAAAGGTTCTACAGCCTCCCGAGGAGAAATACAGGCGTCCCCGTACCGCTCCGCGAGACTCTACTAAACCTGCTCATGACTCATGAGACCTAGTAACCTAGGCTCTGATACCAACTTGTCACGACCCGATTCCTAACCTGGTCGTGATGGCGCCTCTCGTGAAGACAAGGCCAGCCAACAAAACAACAACGCCTTATTCAAAATTATTAAACATAAATGTTTAGATAAATACATCTTAATGTCAATAATACTAAGTATTTATAACACAACACAACCTGACCGGGGTGTAACAAGTCACGAGCATCTAGAAGGATTTTTTTTATACAACTACAAAGTCTGTAATGCATAGAATAAAAACCGGAAATCAAGAGGAAGAAACTCGATGCCGCGAACGTGGGCGGTCGCCTTACTCAGCTACCATAGTAATACCTTCAACCAGCTAATAACCCGCTATCGGGTGAACAATACCTGCAACTGCACGCGAGGTGCAGGGAGTAAAGTGAGTACTCCAACTCAGTGAGTAATAAAAGTAAATAATAACTTAGCGGTAAGAAAACACGTAAAGCACTCCATCATGCTATATAGGGCAGCGCAAATCTTTGAGAAAACAGTGAAACCGTGAAAATCCTTTAGAAAATATCTAGGCTCAGTTAAAACTTCCTTTGAAAATATTCTTTCCAACAGTTAAGCAAATGAATGCGAAGACAGATAGTGCAAATCAGCATATAAGTAAGCCCCTCGGGCACAACACTCCACTAATAATTAACACCAGGGTATCTGGTAAACAGTGCAAGAAATAACATGGATGCCAATGAAATGAGAGTGCTGAATGTCATGACATGTAGTACAAACAGGAAGAAATGCATGAATGCAATGCAATGCATATGACCTCTACGGCGCGCAACCCGATCCATTTGGGTACTCGCGCTCACTATGGGGGTTCAGACTCCGGAGGGGCTCCTACAGCCCAAGCACAATATCAATATCACACTGCTGCGGCGTGCAACACGATCCATCCTCAGTCCAGAAATGCGCATATAATACTGATGCGGCGCGCAGCCCGATCCATGCTCAGTCCAGGAATGCACATAAACCCCTTGGGCAGCAATAAAATAGCAGTTCTCAGCTCAAAACGTTAGTAAGATATCATTTAAGTTTTCAAATCATGAAAATGGCTGAATTTGCAAAACAGTATTAAAACCCTGGACCGAGATCAAATAACATGCAAAGTAATGCAAAATCAGTGATATCAATCCCTGAGGGATTCAAATAATCGACACGAAGCCCAAAATATGGCAATAAGCCCAAATCATGATGATAACAAGTAGTTTTAGTCAAATACTTAGTAATTTCATCAATCGGGACGGACCAAGTCACAATCTCCAATGGTGATCTACCCCACGCTCGCTATCCGGCGTGCAAGTCACCTTAATAGAGCACTATGATGTGCAAATCCGGGGTTTCAAACCCTCAAGATATCATTTACAAGTATTACTCACCTCGAAACGGCGAAATCTCAAGCTCACGATGCCTTTGCCCCTCAATTAAGCCTCCTCGCGCGTCGAATCTAACCAAAATCAGAGCGAATACATCACACTATGCCAAGGGAACAATACCAAATCGAAAACAATCAAAATATAGCAAAAATCTCGAAACTAGCAAAACCCGAACCCCGGGGCCACTTCTCAAAAAATTACAAAACTCATATTACCGGATTCCTCGTCTGACCATGAGTCTTTACATATCAAATTTACCAAAATCGGAGTCCATTTGACCCTCCAAATTCCATTTTTAACTTATAATTTCTCAAGCCCTAACTTAACCCATTTTTGATGAATTTCCACCAATTTACATGTTATTTCTACCATAAACTTAAATAATTAGGCCAAGGGACTTACCTCCAATCGATTCTCAGTCAAGACTCTCAAAATCCTCGCCCAATGATCTCAAGGTCGCTCAACAATGGAAGAAAAATGGTTGATCTCGCTGATGAAAAGTCCAATCAAAGCCCTTCTGCCACCAGTTGACTTTCGCTTCTGCGATCCTCCTTCCGCTTAGGCGAGACCGCTTATGCGGCCAATTTCCCGCTTTTGCGGATTTTCATTTAAAATTCCTGTTCCGCTTTTGTGGCTCAAATTCCGCTTCTGCGGAACTCCCTCTTAAGACCCAAACCGCTTCTGCGGTTAACCGTCCGCTCCTACAAACTTGCTGATGCGAATCTCATTCCGCTTATGCGGAACCCCCCACCATACCACGAATCTATTTTGCGACCTATAACTCACTTCTGCGGCCCATTTCTGCAGAAGCGAAAATACCTGATACCGGCAATATGAACCTTCAACAAACTTCAAGAACTATCCGTTTAACCACCCGAACTCACCCCGAGGCCCCCAGGACCTCAACCAAAAGTACCAACATGTATTAAAACATTAGCCAAACTTGTTCCAATCATCACAACACATCAGCCAATACTAAAATAATCAATTCACATCGGATTCAAGCCTAAGTTCTTTAAAAACATCCGAAACACGCATTCGATCAAAAACCAACGATGTCCGAATGACCTAAAAATTTGCACACATATCCAAAATCACCCAATGAAGCTACAACAACTCT